>RJVT01000166.1:0-92014 GCA_018835575.1 Cotesia chilonis
TTTTATGAGAGTTAATGAAGAACAAAGAAATAGGGCTAAATCGGAAGAGAAAAATTAGATAAATAATATTGAATCTGTAAACGAAAAAAAATAATGGAAAAGTTTATTTATGGGAATAACATCGAATTTAGGACGGTCTTTGATACGGGTTCTAAACAAAATTTTATTACAACAAAATACGAAATATATTAAGAAAAAAAAACACTTTTATTATAAAATACAACAAGTATATACATTTATCTATTAAAGAATTTCACAACAAGCGAATACGCTGAAATAGAATTTTTTTACAATAATAAACTACATAAAGAGAAATCCTTCATATTTCCGAAAATAGGAGATGAAACTATAATTAGGAAGGGGTTGGATCAATGATCCTATATTAAAAGAAATATTGACGGTGTTGGATAATTATATCAAAGAGATGGATAAGTTATTTTCATTAAAAGTACAGGAATTAGAAATTTTGAGTGTACAATTTACGGTAAAAAAGGTGGTAGATAAAACATACAAAATTTCACAGGCTTAAGAAAAGAAATTGATAACGAGGTTCAGAGATTATTAAGAAACAATTACATTAGAGAATCGCATTCAACATGGTTAAATAATGTAAGACCGGTTAAAAAAGACGAAAGCATAAAATTTAATTGAACTAATAAGAGTGTGAAATTAGATACATATATATACGTTACCAAAATTCAGAACTAATTTTTAGACTCAACAAAGCAATTATTTTACTAAAATTGAATTAAAAAGCATTTTTTCAGGTAAAGCTTAGAGAAGCAGACATGATGAAGACGGCATTTAGAATAAAAAACAAAACATACGGATACATGAGAATACCGATGTGATGTAAAAATTCCTCAGCAATGTTTCAACGAATACTATAATAATAATTTATAATTTATTAATTATTTCTATTAAAGAACTTTTGCTATTGTAGAGAACACACTATGTTTTACTTAAATTTTTTTCTTTCATCGTAATCAACATTCTTCATCGACAACTTATTTACTATCTCAGGTGATAATACAATACTTATTAGTTTTTAACTCTAACTTAGATAACTCCCCTTTTCTCAATCTCAACTTTGCGCATTGTTGAGCACCAGCATACCACTAGAGCTTGCTACATAGCAGAATAGTTTCTAACCCCGTAAGGATAATTTACAGGGGCGACAACTGATAGAGTATGCTCTTTCAGACCAGAGGTTCATTGGGACTTGTAAGTCGGCAGAAGCGATATGGGTCTAAGACTTAATGGGCCTTAACCACAACACGCAAAAGCTAGAGTTTCACCAGCTTGCTTCACCTCTTTGAGGTGGTTCTTCGGCTGTAATTACTTACTATAGGTCTCCAGATAGAGACTCGAATGTTTTTTAACTACGGGTTTTATAGTGTCGACCTACAAGAAAGTATGCCTCTTCCTAGCATACAGGACATTTATAACACTTAGTCGCGGCTTACAACTTCCCGGCAATTATTTATTGACATTTGCATTGTCAATGCTTGAATTTTTTATACAAACAATTCGGCACCGCTGGGATTCGAACGCGGACCCTTGAACATTAGGCCAGCATCACGACTACTAAGCTATCGGTTGCCTTTTTTATTAATGTAAATTTAATTTTAAAAAAATTAAATTTACCATTTGTCAAAAATTTTAGAATTGTTTAACAATCTTTAAATTTTAAAAGAGCATAGAAACATTACAAAATATAAATCAAAGAAAAATAATTGTATTGTAAATGATAAAGGCATTATAAAAGATGTTTTTTTACAAAATTCTAATAGTAGAAATATTTTAAAAGTAAAATTATAAGAAAATGCTCTGTCAATGTAGCCGATAATCAATATACTATAATAATTAAAAAGCGCATAAAAAGAAAATGAAATAGCATAAAAGATAAATAATCTAAAGAAAAAGTTTATAATAGAAATGGTAAAATGACAACTATTAAAATTTTAAAATAAAATCTAATGAATAATTGTTGCACTAAAAAACAGTGAACTTATAGAAAATGTAAAATTTTTGGTTGATGAAAGTTTTTAACAAACGGAAAGAAATAATAATAAGAAAAATGTTTGGTGGAAAAGGAAGACCAGGATATGTATTTAATATTACAAAAAACCTGAGAAATTATTTAATTTTTGTTTTATCCAAAAAGAAACCATCATCTATTTTAGATGACTTTAAAGAAATAAAAATTGAAAGCCAAGATATTTGTAGAGTAAAAAAGACAATTTAACAGAAATTATGAAAATATCCGATGAGAAGGTAAATAAAATTGAAAAAAGTCGTGAATTTACTTGAGCAATACACAAAAATAGACTAAATTCGCAATATCAAGAAACATCAAATTACTTAGAAACCAAGGTGGATAATGCAGTGTTGTTAGTCACAACTATAACGATACATATTATTTTTTCTATTTGGTGCAAATATGAACAATAACTTAAATGAAGTAAAGGTTTACAGCCGAATAAATATAACTAAGAAATTATTTACATTTCTGAGCTCGAACTACAGAGAGTGAGTTTAAAAATTGACTTCTTGGATTCCGAGGAAGAACTTAATGAAATAAAAAAAGAATTTTGAAAAACGATATTCAGACTTTTACGAAGAAGAGTTGAGAATACATAGGAGGAATATACGTAAAACGTTGATTATGAAATGTTGGAATGAAAAAAAACTTTAATCGATAAATATAAAAGCTTTTTTGTTGCTATACGAACAAGTACAACATAAAGTTCAATAAATAAAAATTTATATTTACAATTTTTTAACCGCATTGACAAAATTAAATTGTACATTATGTTATACTAGTTTCAAAAAAATTGTCAACTAGTGCATTTGAATTTTTAAAACTTAAAGTAGTATCATTATATATTTGAATATTTATAATAAGTAAATGACTTAAAGTTCATCGTAAATACTTACTAATAATAATGAAATGTCACATTTCGATCAACCAATAAACAAAGGGTCTTCTCCAAAATTCTGCCTACATTTTGTTTAGGAAAATGTAAGAAAATTCTTAGGAATACCAAAAATTGAGACATTTTTATACAAATCAAAAAAACTTGGCAAACCGAGAAAAACAATTTCTTCCATAAAAAGTGTTTTTTTACTTTCTTTAGATTTTCTAATTGAGTATACATATAATCTAAATTTACCATATTTATTAAATTTCAATCAAAAAAATAAAGGGTTATTATTTTCAATTTCATGCCATTACTTCTACAAATAGAAATCGGATAATTATGATCGTTCTAAAATTTTTCATTTTGTATGATATTATACCAGAAAATATTTTTGTCAATCGTGTAAGTCAAATTGTAATTTATAGTGTTTAATACAAACTTATAGAACGTTGTGTTAAAAGAGAAATACCTTATGTTATACAGAAGAAATGTGTCTATTAAATTATTTAAATTGTTGTTTGTCTCAACTAGTTCATTTGTATCTCTATTAGACTTGAAAACAGCAAATTATAAAAAGATATTGTTGGTATGTTAATAATTTATTAAAGCAAAGCCATATGTTTGTGAAAAGACAATATAGTTGTTAAGATCGATTAAAGTGTGATATCTTGCAATAAAATAATAGCATCTTACAATTGAGATTATGGTAGACATACTATGGAATCGTCATGGCATTTATGGAAAAATTATTTTTACTTTGGCATAAAATGTAAGAAGAATTCTGGAAAGACACAAACTATAATAAAATGAGTCAATAAGAGAATGCAGTTATTTTTACAAAAAGGCTTTAATGCTGTCAAAAATTCACCTAATACTATAATTTGAGTAGTCTGAAACTTTATATGATTTCGACAAATGCTTACTTTTTTATTTTAAAATTTATGGCTTAATTTTTGATGGTTAAAACATACATCTTTATGATAATTCTACTTGTCACAAGATTTATATTTTTTGTCCATTATCTAAGTTATACTTATGTGTATCTTAAGCAGAGCTGAGTTATGTTCTCAATGGTGTATAATTTATATCAAATGCCTACATAAAGTGAGTTAATCACATTGTGATTATAAAATTGTTGCTTTACTAAAATGCCTTTTTTGCAAATAAATGCGTTAAATTATACTGGTAAAAAAGCGCTGTTGTTGATGTTTTTTTTTTCAACGTAATTTAAGTTATGTCACAATTCCAAAAATTGTTTAACTCCCTGATGCATCGTTTGTTTTGGATTGCAAGTCAGAAAGGGAATCATGTGTTAATTATAGATGATTTTGTCTATAGACACAAAAGTAACAATGGCAAAGTATATTGAAAATGCTCACATGCATTGTGTAAGGCAAGAGCAACAACATTTAACAGTGAACTATTTAAATTAATTGGTATGCATATGCATAATAGTGACTTTGATGTTGTTCTAAAATCAGAAATGAAAATCATTATGCAGAAGAAAGTGATTATCTCATTATTTTTATCAGCTAATGAACTTTATAATGATGCCGTTAGAGTGATATGTGAAAAGTATCAATTTGGCAATGACACTTCTGCAAGAATTGTGTCATTTGATAGTGTGAAAACTTCTATTTATAGGTGGAAGTCATACTATATGCCATTTACCGGTATACTTGGTTCAGTAAACTTTGATATTGCTGAGTTTGAATTGCCTAATGGCAGAAACTTCTTGCTCACAAGAGAATTAGAAGGAGACAAATGCATTATATTATGCGACTTTGAATTTTAAGAAGGTTTACGCTTTCTCGAAATTTACATGTAATGATGGATGAGAGTTTTAAGTCTTCATCTAGTAGTTTTTATCAGGTCTACATCATACATGGAAGTTTTAACAGATAAAGTTTTCCGTTGGTTTATTGTTTTTTAGCAAATAAAACAACAGAGACATATGTTAACACTTTTAATTTATTAACATCGTCTCTAGAAAGACATGGAATATCTTTTTGTCCAAGTTTAATTCAAATTGACTTCGAAGTTGCAGCATATAATGCAATCAAAAGGTGTTTTCCGACAGCTGAAGTAAAGGGTTGTTTTTTCCATTTTGGCCAAGCAATTTGGAGGCGTGTTCAAGGTTTGATACTTGATAATCTATATAACCAGAATAGTCAATTTTCTGAGTTAATTCAAATGATTACTTCTCTTGCGCTTGTTCCGATAGAATCAATTGATCAGGCGTGGATTTACATAAAAAGTTTATGTAACGAAACTAACCCTGCAGTTGAGAGTTTATTTAGCTGCTATATAGAAATAAACTGGTTGTCTAATACAAGGCCATTATTCAGTAGAGAAGTATGGTCTCAATTTAAAAAATTAAGAGGAAGAACAAACAATGCAGCGGAGGGGTTTCATTCTAAGTTGAATAATCTTATAAATAAAAATAATGTCAGTTTTGCAGAAGTAATCAATGTATTAAAAAATGTTCAAATTTTAAATGAAATTGAGCTCAATAGATTAATTGGCGGCGGAGCATTAAAAAAAAGAAAAAAAATATATGTTATTCAAGAAGAAAAAATAAAAAGATTATGGGATTTATATGACATATCCAAATAATTACATTAGAAGAGCTGCTGCATGGTTAAAAGGAGCAATAAATTAAATGTTAGTTTATTATTTTATTTATTTTTATTTCATTTTTTGAAAGTGAAAAAATTAAAAAAAAATTTGGGCGTTTTGGGACATAACCGATATCATCATATGTAGAGGTAAGATTTGCAATTATTTTCCTTCCACATATGGCAGTCTCATCTATTTGAATTACTTTGTTTTCGCCTCCTATTTTACTAAAAAAATTTTCAATTTCATTTTTTATTTTTTTAATAATTGCGTCCTTATAAGAAATATAAGTCGGCTCTGAAATTTCGCAGGTTACGCAGGCTAATGCATTAGCCATTCCCATTACCCAGCAATATATTATTCTTAATTGAATATGCATAGGTAAACGGAAATCCATCATTATTGTACCTGCTTTTAAACTTTGACGTTTAAAGCATCCATTGGCACAATAGAAACAATGTCCTTCTTTAAAAAGACGAGTTTCTACTTGCTTTATGAACTCGCCACAAGTACATTTGATGGTGCGTCTAAAAAAATCTAGATTCTTTAGAAATTCTATGGCTTTTTTTTCGTCTTGAAAAATTTGCTCATATAAATTTTTTA
This sequence comes from Cotesia chilonis, assembly GCA_018835575.1. Taxonomy (NCBI): domain Eukaryota; kingdom Metazoa; phylum Arthropoda; class Insecta; order Hymenoptera; family Braconidae; genus Cotesia; species Cotesia chilonis. The sequence goes on from RJVT01000166.1 coordinate 6,147, forward strand.
TCATAATAGGGGGTAAAAAATAAAAAAATCAAAATCGCTTTCCTTAACCACAGCTTCAAACAATAGAATCAACAATAATAACTTCTGCTTTTTTTAATTTTTTTAACCCCTTTGAAGCTGGAGTTAAGGAGCGCCAACAAAAACTTTGTTTAATAGATAAAATTTTAATAAACGTTTATTAGACAAAATTTTTTTTTCATTTTCTTCAGCATGTACCTTAACAAATATAAGTTAACGAGTTTTAACGTTCTACATCTTGGAGAAATTGTCTTTTTCACTTCATTCCACGTACCTTCTATTGTATTGGTATGTGTACCAATAAATTCATCTACAAAACCCCTTGAATGGTTTACAGTTTTGTTGTAAATTAAAATGATATTTTAGGCGAATATAGCCTTTTTAGCAATCGGTATAGACATCTGATGTGCCATGTATGTGTTTGATACAAAAGGCATTAAAACTTCTTTCGTTCTCTTTTCAACACTATTCACAATTCCATTTTTTGTAGTGCGTGATACTGCACCAACTATCCACGCCCCCACAACTCTATGACCAGAAGGATATTTTCTACGGCTGAAATTACTTTCGTCAATTTAACAACTTGGTCTGGTCCTCCAAATTTTTTGACAGAATTCAAATACTTCTCATAAACTCGATATGCTCGCAATTTATTTAAAATTTCATTTGACAATTTTTTTATATCCGCGAGTCTGCATATAAGTTTATGAGGCACCCTCAAGAAAACAGTCAATTATCTTCAAATAACTTCTTTATGATTTTTCTAAATTTTTAAAGAAAGTGTTTTTGAAGACAAAAAATCTGTATCTACAGGCTTTGAACTGACACGTCAACATTTTTTATTTTTAGATAATTTCGTTGTACATCCACATTTTAAGCAATTTCTTTAGCTTAGTGAATGTACAATGAAATTTTCTATTTTTCTAATGTCTTCCTCATTTTTGAAATCAAACATTTAAGGGTAAAAAATAAAAATTTTGTAGACACACAAAAAAACAGCTCTTCCAGGTCTGCTCCTTATCTTTATGCTAAAAATATGGGCCAAAATGATTGTGTGCAAAATTTTTAACCATCACAAATAGGGGGTAAAAAAATTAAAAATTGCCTTTCTTAAACACAGCCTCAAACAAAAAATTAACCATAAAAACTATTGCTTTTTTTAATGTTTACCTCTTAAAGTTATAGTGAATGAGTGTCTAAATTCTCAGATAGTAATGACGGAATTTTTATTTGTTCAGCCTGAAAATCATTATAAATATCTTTCACTTGCAAACCCGGAAGAGCTGTTTTTTGTGTGTCTACAAAATTTTTATCTTTTACCCTTAAATGTTTAATTTACACTCTTATCCTTCAACACTTTATTGCTATAATCTTTTATCTTAAATTAGTATAATTATATTCTTTGAATTGACTAACAAATTTTTATCTCTGAGTCTAATTTTATTCATTCGCTTGACAATAATGTCTTCAATTTTGTTTGCGAATTTAGTCAAATGATATTTTTCTTTCTAATATCTTAATTTTTCAGGTCTTGGACTTTTCATTACATTAACTTTTCTCATAACTTGCTCGTATTGTCTAGCAATATTCAGTATATCGTTAAACATAAATGTTCTATGTTCGATCATATTGTTTACATTTCAAAAAATAAATTTATCTTAAACATGAAACAAATAAAAACAATTCAATTTTGTAATAACACACAAATATAGCTTAGATACTAGCGACTGTAACATTTTGTGCAATAAAATTAAATTTGTTGTTTTTTGTTTATTTTGGAAGAACTTTAAATATTATTGCTAATAGTCATACAATATATCTATTTAAAAATAATTTATTAATTTTGTAAAATCAACATTTTGCATTTGTTTGAAATCAAGTAATAAATAATTAGTAAACTTAACAATCAATGTCTATTACTCTAATTTTAACCCAATATTTAATGTTAATAACTAGGCTCTGTACTACTTATTGCAATTCCCATATTTTGCCAATTTTTTTGAACATTAAAACAAACATTAACTAAGATATTTGCATAAGATAAAATCTAAGTATATTAAATTATCAATGTGCTAATGAGTTTAGATAAAGTAATTAGTTGTACATAATTTCTGTATCAAAGGTCTCTTAATTAAGAATCATTTAATGATTTTTTTTTACAATCTTTGTACCTACACTAACTAGTCTTAATATCTCAACTGAACGAGAGAACAAAATATTTTTTAATACATTTTAAGTTTCTTAAAAATCAGGATTAGGTTTATTTATTGGTCCGTTTTTGTTTAAGGTCAAATCTTTGGCTATATATTAATGCAAGTCGCGATACAATTTACGAAATTTGTAATAGTAAAAATGTTAATAATGCTTTTCTAAATTTTTTATTTAAAATTAAAAAGTTTGAGTTTCATTTTTTTTCAACTTAACTAACTCATTCATACATTTACTATTAGAAAATTTTCGTTTAAACATGTATTCATATAAGTACCCATCTAAGTATTACGAAAAGGGCTCATGCTGTATTTTTAATTTTTTTTGGCATTCAGCCAGCAATTTTCAATTTTGTGTGCACTTGCCGATTTCGGGATCTACAAATTTAATGTGTGATTTACACGCTGATGTGTATAATCACTGTTTGCAGCTATTCTATTATACGCTGCCCAACAATCACTTATTATCGTTGCCTGGCAAGCAATAAGTATAGATTATAGGAAGCAATGTTTCAGCACTCCTATTGAGTATTGGTATTAGGACACACTTATCGGCTTCCTTTTTTGTCATACCAAATACCCATTGGGCATCTCTATATCTCCCAACGTTATACTTTCTTCTAAAAAAAAAGAGATTCGTCAATCTCCACGACGATGCTATTTCCGCTCGCATCAAATCCTCCTAGTGTTATTGAAGTTTTAAAAAAGTAATCCTGAACAAAACCTTGTAAATGTTTGTACCAAGTACTAACAGTATTAGGATTAATTGCCAACTCATAGGCAGTTTCATTCTGCAATCTATTTCTAGACCAAAAATAAATGCCTTTACAAATGTTTAACAAAATGGTTTAAAATGTTCAAAAATGAATCTTTTCTAATTGATAATTCATGTTTTGGTGTTCTTTTGCACATCCATACATATTTATCAGTTACCTTCGCCTTTTTAATCAAATGCATACAAGCATTTTCACTACATTTTGTACAAATGCGTGTATTGGCAATTAATCACAATTTTGCTAAAGATGTTAGCAACTCCCTTGGTGAAACATGTTCGAGGGAACCCCAAAAAGAAGTAGAAAATCTGATGCTTTTAATATACTCGTCAGTATATATATCGGTTGAAATTTCAAATTTCGGTATTCTTCTGCTCATTTATAAGGGGTAAAAAAATAAAAATTTTTTAACGGCTCATTTGTTTTATAGCGGTTTATATTATTAAATAGCCAAACATAATACCATCAAATTCTGCATGTAGAATAAAGAGTTTATAAATTACTGATTAAATGATATAAAACTTCTATCAATGAAATTCTTAAGTTTTTAGAACTAATAAATTACTGAATACTTATGACTCTTTGTGTAATACATTTTGAATTATTTAAATTGTAATATTGTTAGCTATATATGCTTGATGACAATTTAAAAACTCTAGTTTTTAATTATAAGGAGTTATAAAATTAGTTAATGGACAGTATAAGGTGGTTAAGTTTGTACATATAAGTTTTTAAGCTGTTAAATATGGGACCTAGATACATATCCACCTAAATATAGATATCTATTCATAAATCATAAATAAAATAATTGTAAACTAAATTTTGTTTAAAAAAACTGTAGTCAATTTGATGCGTAAAAACGATTTTAATTGTAACTTAAGTAATTTTATATGAATCTTGAACGAAAACTCCATTTTCTCTTTTAAAATCATCTGTCCAATACATAATTTACCCGAGCATTTACAGTATAATGCATCCTTCGCATTAGCTGTTTTGCTCAAGTAAAACTTAAAAAGTTAAAAAAAATAAACGCAAACTAAATTGTTGAATCAAATAACATGCTTTCTTCAAAAATCTGATATCTTATTTAGAGACTTAAAAAAATAATTTTTTTTATATATATGAATACAAGAAGAGAATCTATACGTTAAATTTTTATTAAGATTAAATACTTTAAACTTAATTTAATTTTTTGGTTCATGTCTGAAACACGTCGCTTTTAAAAAAATATTTAACCTCTAAAATGTCAAAAAAATCTGTATTTGAAATTATTACTTTCGAGCAAATTTATACAGACGATGAATTAATGGACCTATTAATAAATGAAAATTTTATTAATAGAATGTTTGAAACGCCATGGTTAGGAATGGTTGGCTTATGTAAGCTTGGGGGCTTCAAAAATACTATATCATGTAATATATGTGAAGATGTCCCAAGAATGTGCCTTACAAAGCGAAAATCGTCTCCAGATGGGTATGTATGGTCATGTCAACGTTCTTGTACACATTCCTGTACAATTAAAACAGAAAGTGTTTTCTACGATTATAAAATAAGTATGAAAAGATTATACAAATATTGTATAAATACCTATATGGAGATATTTTTTTAGACATTTCTTACAACTTAGACGTCAACAGGGTGACTGTAAGCAACATTGTTTCATTATGTAGAGAAGTAATATGTGACTACATATTTCAAAATAATGAAAAATTGGGAGGAATAGACGAACAAGGAAATCCCAAAGTTGTTGAAGTTGATGAGAGTATGTTCTTCAAAATAAAGTGCAATAGAAAACGATTAAGAAATGGGCAGTGGTTTGTAGGTGGTATCGAACATGGAACAAAAAAATGTTTCATCGTGCCAGTCGAAAATAGAAATTCAGCCACTATAGCTGAATTTTAAATAAAAATGTACTTCCGGGATCTAAAATAATCACCGATGAATGGCGCGCATATGGTGCAGCTATAAGAAATCTCAATGATCAGAGCGATGCAAGGTTTGAGCATCAGACAATTAACCATTCTTTACATTTTGTGGATCCTGAAAATACAGACGTTCACACACAAGGGATAGAAGGATAATGGTCTAGAACTAAAGCCTTTTTAAGAAAAAAAAACAGGACTTTCCCAAGAACAACATTATGATTACCTCATTCAATATATATGGATGTATAAAACTGAAAAAAGAAAGCGTATAAACAAGTTATTTTTATTATTAAAACATTTAGGGGGTTAAATATTTTTTTAATTTTTTAAACATAAAATCAGATAAAAATTCTTTGATTTGTTTTTTTACGAATTATTTTAGTTTTGTCGAAAGTGATTTAAGATTTTTTTATAATTAACTTTAAGTTATCTTGTAATGTTAGTATGTATTGTCTATATGATTAAATTAATGCACTTTTATTGCATCTTTTTTTATAACTATAGAAGTTTTTTAGCGTTTTTCTCTTTCACCACCTCCATATAGTATTTTTAAGGTGTAAATAGCTGTCGGCAAAACTGGTTTACTAATCGCCCGATAAAGGCGTCAAAAAAATTATTTTTAGCTTTGCTTTTACATTTTGCATTTTTGGTTTTTTTCAAAATTACTTTTAAAGATAATTTTGCCAAAAAAAACCGTTAATCTTATTTAGTAGTATGTTTTGCTTTAATAATGCATAAATTTTAAAGTTGACAATTTTGTATTTATAAATTAGAATTTTATGAGTAAAGTAATCAATTGACCAAATCTATTGAATATGTTAGACATTTATGAATGCGAATTATGAAGGTAGAAAACAAATTCAACATTGCTTCTCTATATTATCTAGAGTTTCTTCAATAAGAATAAATAAAAAAACTAATATATTATAATTATTTCCTAGTGATGAAGATTGACAAGATTGAATTTTTTATAAAAAACTATTGAGATCTTATTTAGATATTATTTATAAACAAACATTTGCATGTTATACGAAAAACGCATACAACTTAAAATTTTTTTTCTTGTAATTTTGTGAACTTTTGTATTTGATGAATGGTCATAGAAGTACTAAAAATTTTGTAAAAGACTTATAATTGTTCTCTATATTTTGGAATATATATAAAAAATATTTAAGATACACATTTATTTGCATAAACTATATAAATACTAAAAAATAAAAAAAGGCTCCTGTGGGAATCGAACCCGCGCCTGCTCATTACGAGTGAGCAATTCTACCACTAAACTAAAGAGCCGTAATTTTAAGAATTTAGAATTTTTTATTACAATCTTTAACTTTATCAACTTACATATCCCTTTTGTTAAAGTACAGGATTGGTGTTAAAAATCATTGATTGTTATATTTTATTACTTACGTCTAAACGCGCTAATTTTGTAACGACATGTTTTGAATCACAAGCACTGTATTGCCTCTTCTGTATAGTAAAAATTTAAAAATCTAAAAAACCTTAATAAGTCTAATAAATAAATCTTTGAGTAACCTAAAAACTTTAATCAGGAAAAAAAAATATTTGATTATTCTAACAACCTCGCCTTGCTCAATTTAATATGCATTTTAAACTTTTTATTCATCTTTTAATGTCTAAGTATGAATATTACTAGTATTATTATAAAGATTTTATTACAAAATATATATTAAGTATGTTGTTTGAATTGCTAAAATAAATCAATTAAAGCGCAATGTTTATATAAGTTTTTCTCTCACAAATGCAAAATATTTTTCTAAAAAACAGAATCACTTAAATGCATAAAAACTATGTTTTTTTTATTTTTTTTGCACTGCCTAAATTTTTATCCCAAATTTAAATAAAAAATAAATTATCTACTTCCAATTTTTTTTATTTGAGCGTAATAACAAAGTTTTTTGATTATACTCTAGTATTTAAATTATTATTTAAAAGAGTTATCTTCCCAAAATGTCCAAAATTTTTTAACACCTAAATCGATCGTTTGTTTTGGATCACAAGTCAGAAAGGGAACCAAGTTCCAGTTATAGATTATTTTGTCTATAGATACAATGACAAAGTATACTGTAAATGTTCACATGCATCGTGTAAAGCAAGAGTAACAACATTTAACGGTGAACTTTATAAAGTAACTGGTATGCATATGCATAATATTAAATTTGATGTTGATCTAAAATCAGCTAATGAACTTGAAAATGATGCCGTTAGAGTGATATGTGAAAAGTATCAATTTGGCAGTGACACTTTTGCAAGAATTGTGTCATTTGATAGTGTAAAAACTTCTATCTATAGGTAGAAGTCATACTATATGCCATTTACCGGTATACTTGATTCAGCAAACTTTGATATTGCTGAGTTTGAATCGCCTAATGACAGAAACTTCTTGCTCACAAGAGAATTAGAAGGAGACAAATGCATTATTTTATGCGACTTTGAATTCTTAAGAAGGTTTACTCTTTCTCGAAATTTACATATAGTGATGGATGAGACTTTTAAGGGATCATCTAGTGTTTTATCAGGTTTACGTCATAGATAGAAGTTTAACGGACAAAGTTCATCGTTAGTTTATTGTTTTTTAGCAAATAAAACAATAGAGACGTATGTTAACACTTTTAATTTGTTAACATCGTCTCTAGAAAGACATGTAATTTCTTTTTGTCTGAGTTTAATTCAAATTCATTTTAAGTTGCAGCATATAATGCAATAAAATGAGTTTTCCAGCAGATGATATAAAGGGTTGTTTTTCCATTATGACCAAGCAACTTGGATTGTTCAAGATGTAAGGTTAGTTATCTATATAACTAGAAGTAAGTAAAAAAAAGTTTATTTTTATTGATTAATTCTTATTGAAGAAACTTTAGCTATTAAACAGAAACACACTATTAAATTATATTTTCTTTCAGATCACCACCATTATTTATCAACTCTACTCTCAGTTGATCAAGTAATACACTTAATTTTACTTACTTAAACTTAGATAACTTCTTTTCTCATTCTAAATTTTTGCGCATTATTGAACACTACCATAACATAAAGCCACACTGCATAGGAGAATAGTTTCTAGCCTCTTAAGGATAATTTATATGACCTGCACTTGGTAGAGAAATGCTTCATCAGACCAGGAGTTTAATAGAACTTGTGGTATAAGTCAAATGTCTTCAATGTGTCTCACCACCTTAATAAAAATACTAGAGCTTCATCTTTCCAAGGGTATTTTAGATGTAATAACTTACTATGGTCTACAGATAGAACTAACAAATATGTTTTCACAACTACGGCAATTGTAGCCCTAAAGTACAATAAAGTATGCCTCTTTTTATCCTTGAGGCTTTTACAATTCTCCGTTGATGCTTATGATACGATTTTACCAGCAATTTTTTTTGACATTTACATTATCAAGTATAACCATTTTTTAAAACAAGTCGGTGCCGCTGAGATTTAAACCCATAACATTTAAGCATTGAACCAGCATTACGATAACTAAGTTATCAATCTTTGAGACTAAAATCTATTATTCCATATGTGCAAACATCTAAACTGAAAAGATTTACAAATGTAAAAAATGAATTATAATTTGGCAATAATATCTTAGTTCGTCTTCAATATTTACACTTCTTATTACTTTGCCATTCCTAGATTATAACTTTTGAACAAGAAGTATATGTTCGTTTAGAATTTCAACAATATTGCTTGCATTACTGTTTTCTACTGGTTCGATAAAACACTTTTTGCTCCTCGTTCAATCCACTGACAAAATATTGACCATTTCTTAGTCTTTACGATTACACATCTATTTAAAAACACGATTTCTCACTTCAACAATTTTTTGGATTTTTGAGTTGGTCTAATTTATCTAACTTTTCTTTATTTGAATATAGTTAAAAATATATTTTTTCCCTATATTTTGAAACAAGATTTCTTACAGCTTTCTATTTACATTTAAATTGTAAGAGATAGTTAAAAAAGATCTTCAAGCAGGTATATATACAGTATTTGCATAATTCTTTCATACTTATTTTATTATCGTTAAAAAATGTTGATTCTAATTTACATTAATGTGCTTAATGTTGTCTTCACGAACATACATATCCATATAGATGGTTTTCTTTTTAAGATGCATTCTTAATACATATTCATAATAAACTATTTTTAAAAAATCTAAGCTTACACAAGCCGATTATTTTGATCATGATATTTTAAACATTGAATTATACAATTTTTATTAATTTTTATACCTACAATATTATTGGTTGTATAAATCTGATCCAAATTTATATTTTAAATATGATTTTCTTGAAATTTAAGAGTTTAAATATTTTTCTAACAACGACGTGTTTTCGACATGTATCAAATACTTTATTCTAAAACCGTGTGGATCTTAAATTCCAAGGAGCCTTCACGCTTCGCATCATATTATAAAACATAAGTAATTATTAGTAGTATAATGTTGTATTTGTATAAAACATGAAAACGAAAGCTTTTTTAGGATAAATTAATTTTTAGTTCTATAAATCTCTAACAAACCTAGTCATGATGATCATTTATAATTTCTTCAATTTATAACATATAATAATAAAAATAGTTCTTAAGATAAAGTTATTAGAATTGTAGATTAAAAAATGGATGCTATATGTAAGCTCAGACTAAATTAAATATTTTCCTTCATATAATTGAGATGTATAAAAACGGACCGCGTAAACTAACCACAAATTGATAAAGAAAAAAAACTTTGACACATCTTGAAGTGATTGACTTGTCAGATAAAGGGCAACAAATTTGACGTTGCGAAAAAATAAATTATTCAACACCTTTTTGGAACTAATTGATAAAATTATTGTATATTTTACACCTTTCAAGTAAAATGTATTAATATATTACTCATTAATGTTAAATGCAAGATAATAAATTTTAGAAACACCTTATAGTCGTGTTTAATATCATCTAAATATAGAATTAAGTTTACAAAACCTCTTTTTTGTCATTTTTTATTTCATTTATAATGCCTATTCTTTTTTTAAATCGTTGGAATCAATTTTCTCACATTTTAACAAACAATTTATAAAGTGCTAATAATTTTATTTGCACTCTTCGTTCTTATGTTTAAAGCTAAATTACAACTTTAAGAATTTTTAGTTGTTCTTGGCATTTACAAGTGCTTTTTATAATAAGCAATCCGAAATTTTATATCAACCGCATTGAATTTATATTTTTATCCAAACTTAAATTTACTTTTTCAAATAATGCAAAACTTAGTAGAAAATAACATTTTGTCCTTTAATATTTGATTTAATAATCTTATATGTTTTTAAACATCTTTATTAAGAATAAAAGACAGACATATGATCATTTAGATCAACCCAGAGATTCCTCACTAAGAAACAAAAAAAAACTAACAAAATCATTTTATCAAATCCAAGAAATTTTTAAAAGATTGGTCTTTAATTTTATCTATAAAAAAGAAAAAACCAAATAATCTAGCTTTGCTTCGTGCTTTATCTCTTTTTAGTTAAACATCATATTTATCTTATCTTTAGGGTTTACACGTGTTGTGTATGCACGTTTGTTTTTGGATCAATAAAATTATATTTGTAAGTAATTTTTTCATGCGAAAAATCGCTTGGTTTTAATAATACAATGTAGCTTTCCCATTAATATGTTACAGTTATCGAGCCTTCATGTACAATATTGTTCATGATTGATAAAAAAATAGAAGACATCTATTAGGTACAATTTTTGCAAAACTAGCAGCAGAAGTAACACTAGTATCTGTCATTTAAATTTCAAATCTGTGTGTTTTGAAATTCTACCACTATTTAAACGAACATTTTGAGACAATTTTGTTTAATCCACATGTACTTTCACATTAAATCCACCAATTATTGTTTAATATTTTATGATTATATAATAATTTAATTGTAATTTTTTCAATTGTATTTTCGCTGATATTTATATACACCTAAATATTTGATATCGCTTTATTTCTAAGTAGTTAATAAACGATTGTAATAACAATGATAAAAGGAGGCTTCTTACTAAAAAAAGATTCATTTAATATACTTTGGGTTGTTTTTCATATTATACAACTTTTTCAAACACCTTTTATTGTACCCAAACATATTACCAGAGGTTGTTTTAATCAATGAATCAAAATTAAAGTCACATTTTAAATAACTTTATATATGTTGATTTTGCTGTAAAAGTTAGTAACATTTTTTTATGCAATGTTACAAGATTTATTAATATCGATTTTTTCGTTTACCATAAGAGATATTTTTTTTGAAAGTGCATCAACCCCCAATTTGTTACCAGGGGATGAATTTTGGATCTGATCCGACTATTTTTAAAACTTTATATAAATTTTATTTAATTTAAACAATTAAATCCTTATCGATTTAACTCTTCTTCATATATCTTGCCTTAAATGAAACAAACAACAATACTATTTTGCTTCTTTTTATGCTCTTTAATTTACTTATTTAAAGATCCTTATAATTTGGTAACAAAATAGTTTAATTTTATCTCAATTATACCTCTACATAGCTTGAATGCGATATAATAAGAATTTACTGTTTTACACTTTGCCAAATATAAAATAATAGGAATGTTTTAAGAAACATTTTAGCATGCATAACTAAAAAGTATATAAAATTAAATGGAGATGGTTAAAAGTTCTGTCAATCACAAATGTCTACATATTTTAAACTATAATTTTTTTGTTTTCTGCCATAAAAAACTATAATTTTGCTCTCATCCTCAAATATAGTATCTTTTCTTAAACTTATTTTTCATGAAAATTGATTTTTAAAATTTATATCTATAATACCAATTATAACAGATCTTGATTAATTATTTTTTAGTTTTTTATCAAATCACTCAAATTTCCATTAAGCACATTTTCTCTATTAAAGGTAACTGTTAAGAACGAACAAAACTTTTAATTGCAGCCATATATTTTTCATAGGTATTTTTAGTACATTCTTTAATTTTGTTTATTGGTATTTTGAATTATTTTTTTCAGTTACCTCTATATGATTGTAATTGATAAGTTTCGGACTTACCCCTACCCTTTAGAAAAAAAGGATATAAAAATTCAACAAAGTTTAGTCCCTAATGAGAGCAAAGAATTCAGAAAACTTATTTATAAAAAATGAGTTATTGCAATTTTTAGTTGCAAAGAACATTTTGAGGGTTCCTATGTGCAATAAATGCAATAGATCAATGACTCAAAATAAGAGTAACACTATAAACTATCGTTGTTTTTTAAGACGCGATGGCAAAAAGTGTTCTAATAAAAAACCATAATAAAGCAAAGCGTATTTAAGAACTCTAAATTGCCTATTGAGATCTTTTAATATTGCTTTGCAAATGGATAGAGGGTTTAAGTAATTAGGTCGCCACGGTAGGACTTGATATAGGTAAATGTACCGTATCAAGATGGTTTACGCGTTTTAATAACGCCGTGTACACCTCGTATTCATCATATATAAACAATCAAACGATTGACGGCATCGACTGTATTGTTGAAATTGATGAAACCTTACTTGTTAAAAGCAAAAATCATGCGGGAAGGGTTCTCCAATATCAAGTATGGGCAGTTGGAGGCGTTGTCAGAAGGAACCCAAATTCTTTTTTTTTGAAATAGTAGAAAGCAGAATAAGAGCAACTCTTGTTGAAACAATTAAAAGAAAAATTGCGCCAGGTTCTACAATTGTGACAGATTGTTGGTGTGGTTATGGTGATATTTCCACAATCTGTGTAAAACCAAATTATCTACATTTGACTGTTAATCACAGCCAAAATTTTGTAGATAATTCAACTAGTGCACATACTCAAACGATAGAGGGAGTGTGGTCGGTTCTTGGAAGAGAACTTAGAAAAATTGGAACTTGCCATGGTACGATTATAAATCTTGTAAGAAAAATTTTTATCAGTAGGTTGAATTAATTTATCGTAAATTCTACTAGACAAAATGTTAAAAATTTTATATACATTTCTATTTTCCTTTATCATCTCAATTCTAAAATTGATTTTAAAATTAAGTTAAAAATCGTTTCTTTTTAATTTCTAGCCTTTATACTTTTTTACTAGAAAGAAAGTTCAAACTTAACCTAATACTTATTAGTATTTTTAATATATACAAATAAATAAAGAGTTTTTTTATAAAAAATTTTGGTGTTACTTCATCTTTTGCTCGCCCATAAAAGATACAAAAAAAGATGTAAGATATCGTTTTTTGGGGGAGGGGGCAAAAAAAATAAAGTAACGGTATTTTTTGACGATTTTAAATTTTATTTATTGTTGCTCTAAGATTTAGCAGAAAAGGGTTAAAAAAAATTAAAAACCCCTTTATGATGAATTTTAGAGAAACAATTTGTGAGCCCAATATATGTGATGACGAGTGCTTTAGAAACAATGACGCAGCAATTGATTTCTTTTTAGATTATGGTCTTCTATAACGATCAATTGTTTGCAAACATTGTTCGACATCTACACGAACTGTTCTTATGAACATTAGTAGATGTTCCGGCTTTATTGACGGTAAAGCGTACCGTTACATAAACAAAAAGTGTAGATAAAAAAGCTCACTTAAAAATGGTACGAAGTTTAAAGGTTTTAACATTCCATTTCACAAAATCCCGAGAGCAGTCTATTGCTGGGTATATAATTATACTAATTATCAAGCAATAGATCTATGCAAAATATGAAAAACTCATATATTAAAATTAAGGATATTGTGATGGAAGTCATCGTTTATAATAGCGATGATGGCTATCAAATTAGAGGACCTTTGGTTCGTGTTCAGTTTGATAAAACCGCCATATGCAATGGACTTATCATTGCTAATCCCTCTTCAACGTTGGATTCTGTGCCTGGAATTCAGTGGATTATGGTATTGTTGAATATAATTGTAGAAAATTTGTTTTTGAACTTTTATCAAACAGACAATCAGCCACCATTGAAGATTTTTTTAGGAGACGAGTTAGAAAAGGCTCAATAATAATCACAGATGGTTACCCATCTTATCATTCTTCTTGTAGAAATTTTGGAAGTAAACATTTAATAGTAAACCAAAATACTGGGTTTATAAATAATGAGGAGGGTCACACCAATCAAATAGAAAATTTGTGGTTTATTCAAAACAGTAATATAGATCGAGAAGTGGCCTAAATAGGCATAGAATACCTCTGTTTATTAAAGAATTTACATGGAAAAAATATTGATCATTTCAATAACAATGACCATCTAATTGCGTTTATAAAAGTTTAGAGTATTGTAGATTTATTAAATAGATTTCTTTTTTTCAATTTTTTTGTATTTTTTAAGAAGGGCAAAAGGATGAAATAGCACCGGTTTTTAAAGTGTAAAAAAATCATTTAACAAAAAAAAAACCATCGAAGAGTTTGTTTACAACAAAACAGGTAAAAATAAAGGACCTGGCGTTGTTGAAACAGATGAAAGTAAGTTTAATAAGATATAATACCATTGAGGTCACAGGGTAGCTGGAGTTTAGGTCTTTAAAATTGTAGAAAAATCGTGTTTGTTACTATTGACGATTGAAAAGCAGCAACACCGGAAGAACATCTAATTAAATATGTTCATAGAAAATTAATCATGCACAGTGATTGTTTCTCTTTATGTTCAAGGTTGTGTTTAATTTTCGGCATCATAAAACTATTAACCATTTGATAGAGTTTATTAATAAAAGTAATTTATGCCATACTAATACTGTAGAAGGTAATTGGCATAGTTTAAAAGAAAAACAACAATATGACATTGAACAAGAAAATTAAAAAAGTTGCATTATTAGATATATTTAAGAAGAATCTCTAAAGGATATCCGTTTACAGAAATTATTAAAATAATTTTTTATTAGTTTTTATTTTCCTCTTGACTTATCATTTTTAGAGTTATTTTTTAATTTTTTTTTACAAGTTATTTAGCCACAAATGAACTCTTTAGCCGAAACAAACAACCATTACATATTGCATAAGTGAATGATCTTTTTTCGGGTTAACTAATCACCTTTCAAAATCAGTAATATTATTTATGATATTAAAATCTATCAGCTTCTTACACTTATTAAAGGCACGAAAATATAAATCCTCACTTTTAACATTCATTAAAATATAAATAATAGGCAATAATTTTCCAAAAATATATCCATAAAAGACAACAAGCTGATAAAATTCCTAAGGTGATGATTTAAATTTTCCATCTACAACAACCGTATAAATCCTTGAAATACACCTTCTTTTTTGCTCTGAAAAAAAGATAATAAAACGTTTATTATCTCTCGTTTAACTATCGTGCCTAAAAACGATCTTCCTTTCGGTCAACCTGTAAGACTTCAGGGATGTTAATACACCCAGATACATTTTCAATATTAAGTTTCCTATTCGACGGATAGTATCTCTAAATAATCTAAGGGCAACATTTGACTTATTCATTCACTATTCGATAGAATAGGAAGTTGATGTCTTACAATATCAATAGCATTTTCATTAGTCGTGCTTACTTTTTCTAATAATCGCTTAAAGTTTTTTTTATGAGACATCTAGTAGACACCGGTGAATGCGAATGAACCACCCTTTTAATTACAATGTCATTTCCATTAATAGTTAAAGCTTTTCTACACGGCCTATCACTGCATCTATATCTCTTTAAACCATTATTATTATAGTCTAAAGTATAAATTTGGTCTTCATATACTAGACTTTGGGTTTCCCTTTGACCAATAAAAATTTCAAAATAATAATCCATTTTTAGGGGTAGAATTTTCGGCGAAAAAAAAACGATTTTTGATATTACGAGTGCCCGTTTTTGTATCTTATAAAGGAAAATGTGCAGTAAAGAAAGTTTATCACAAGAACAATAACTCGTTTGTTAGAATCTTAGCAGAAAAAATACATATTAAATGTTTTGACGTAGAATGCAAAGGAGGACTTTTTATTAATTCATATGCAAACATTCATGCGATTATTTTAAATTTACTATTTATAGATGGAACTAAACTATTAGACGAGATTTCAGTGTACATGACAAAATACGTCGATTTATTACTAGTTTAAGCTATGCGGATGGGGTGATCAAAGGCATGACATCTTCTAAAGTGTTTGAAAAATACAAGGACAAATTAGTAACCTCCGACAAATCGTTATACCATGAAATTACCGCCATTGTACACACTATAAGAAATACTAATTCATCATTTCAGCTTATGGATTTTTATAGTTTGATTTTTTAAATAAATGTCTTTAAGTTTAATATTATAGGTGATAATAATATAATATATAATACATTGATTAGCGCTGAATCACCTAAAACCAAATCAGATCCGAAAGTAGCTTTTATACATTGAGCTGGGGAAGAATTTGTAAAAAACCTGTATACTGACCAACAATACAAACTAGTTGTGGAATTTGCAAAGGGAAAAGCCTCGCGTTGCTTGGTAGCTATATTCCTCTCGACTGAAACGGGAAATAGCATAAAGATCGTTGCTCCTGACATTTTCTACAGGAAGGAATATATCTGGACTCATGTCCCTTCTCTTCTTATGCTAAATGCTCGAATTAAGGATGCTTTGTTTTCATTTTTACAGCCGCTACTAGACTATGTTCGCGCAGATAAAATAATAGTAAAACGCTATAGACAAGCAGCTAATAGACTTGAAAGGCGGATAGAGCAGGGCTCAATCAACCAATAATAATGGGATATATATGAAAAATGCCTAGATATGCAAATTCAACAAAAGCTTGATAATAACGACAAAGAATTGCTGTTTTTAAATGGCGTTTTGATTTAGCACAGGCCTGTTACGAGAGTATAATGAATACAGATTATTATACGAAAACATTCCCTTTCGAGTATAGTCCAGATACCGATTTCTCTAGTGTATATGGAATTCTTCGGATATCTTTTCCGAATGAAGAGGAATTGGAGTTTGCGTTGAGTCTATTCTCTACTTGGCTCGACACGTCGCTACCGCACGACCTTTTGATTTTTTTAAAGGGACAGGGTCGAACGGTAAATCTGTTTTGATGCAGTTGTTCAGTTGCATGTTTGGAGAAAATCTGAACACTTCATTACGCAAAAACTTCTTTTCCCAGGATACAATATTGTAAATCCATTATTGAGGGATTTAAAAGGTATCAAGGTCGCTTTTTTAAGTAAACCAGATCGTGGGAAGATGAGATCGGAATCAATAAAGAGGCTCTGCGGTGCAGATGACGTGTCAGCGAGATATTTGTTTAGTAATGACGTGTCTAAAGTTAAGCTCAAGACGAAATTCATAGTAGCTACGAATGAGATTCCTAGTTTTACTGTCTTCGATGAAGCAGTAGCTAGGCGAATTAGGGTATTACCCTTCCGTACACGCTTTTGCGTGAAACCAAGGCACGCAAATGAAAAAAAAATTAATTTGACGACGGGGAAAGCAATAAAGATAATCCTAGGCTTTACAATAAACTATTCAATATGCTGTATGCTAAATATAAAGAAGTTTCGGGCAAAAGTATTAAAGTCCCAGAGAGTTGTCAGATAGAAACAAACCTAATAAAAAGTATTGAAAAATGAGTTCATCGAATTTCTTGATGACTCATTGAGATTTATAGTGGGAGTATTTTAACCCAGGTGAAATTATATCTCGTTTTTTTATTATATTCCAGACCATAATAAAGGAAAACGGTAATGGTAAAACTCATTCATAATGGGTTGCAGAATTTATAATAAAGAACAGAGTCGTGGAAAAGGAAGTTAAATACGGTACCATAAGAAGCAGAAGATTTTAATAAGGGGTTTTAAAAATATTGACTTTTTCGAAAAATATGAAAAGCAAAAAACAGAAATAGTATACAAAGGGGGTAAAAAAGAAAAAACTTATATAAAATGGAAAAAAAAATTATATTTATTAAACATGATATGTTTTGTAAAATCGAATATGCCGTTATATAAACCTAAATACGTTTATTTATCCAATTCTGTAAGTGTAAGACTAAATTTTCAGCAAACAGATTTTTATTAGCAAATGAACATTTTTAATTTACGTGTGACAGTAGATAACGACATAATTTTCAATAAGCTAATAAGTTCAATTTCTCCCAAAGATTAGAAACACTCAAAAATATCGTTTTTATATTTAGCTTCTGAGATATTTTTAAGAAAGCTATTCCCAAGAAAACTGCAAGCTTATACTTGACTTTGTTGATGGTGAGACTTCTAGATATCTTGTAAATATTTCTTTTATTAACAACAACTAAGAAAAGTCTACGTATTAGAGCGACCGATATTTATTATATGCGCAAAAAGCATTTGGATACATTTTCCTTTGTTATTTATGTTAAATGCACAGATAAAAAAAGCTCTCATTTCTTTATTTTTGCCATTGTTTGAAAAAGTAAAAAAAAATGAAGTCATTTTGAAAGCTTAATGTTGTAAATAAAAAGCTATAAAAAATTAATAAATAAAATGAGTTAAAGAATAATAAAAAAATGATATCAGTAAAAGCAAAGTCTATAATTAATTTTTGAATCTTTACTCCAAAGACAAATAAAAATAAATAAAACTTATTGAAATGAGGGTATGAAGTTAAAGATGAGATTCATTTTTTACAATGGATTTTGATTTCTTTTCTTAGCTTGCGATATAGTATTATTCTTTGACAAGACCTAACAAAAGCTTCGGCACCATCTTCAAGGCGTGAGACGAGCTCTGTTACTATATCGTATTGCAAGTAAAGAATATCAAATGAAGTTGTAATAATGGTTGGGGGAGTAGAGGTAGATGAAATAGTAAGTTGATGTTAAAAAGATTTTTGAATATGAAAACTTTGTGCCTTGATTGGTCTTTGACAAGACCTATAAAACGCTTCGGCACTATCCCCAAGGCGTGAGACGAGACCATGATAGGTACAAAGTGAGGAATTATAAAATGAACACATAAACTAATGTTGAATTTAGAAAATTTAAATATAATGTGGCGAATAAAAAAACTGCTAGCATAAAATCTTTTTGATTTCATGCACTGCAGAAAAAAACGTTAGAAATAATATCAAAATTTGAGCTACATTAACTTTTTGTGCCATTTTAACATCACTTTTTTTTGACACAAAAAGTTAATGTAAAGGTAATTTTGACTAATTGATCCCTCCATTTGTATCCATTTTTTTGGGGGTTAAAAAAAATTTTTTTTAAAATTCGATTAATTGGATACAAATAGAAGGGATCAATTGTTTAAAGAACTAAAAAAATATTTCTCCCTTTTCATCAATTTATACTATTAATATTAAAGCAATCAATTTTCTGCTTTGGTATGGTATAATGTCAAGAGTTATTCTATGTAAAAAAATATGTGTAACGGGATGATAATTTTATATTCTAATGCCGCTCGCTTCTATAAATGAATTAGAATATATCTATCAAATTAGAAGTTGTATGAAAAGAATTTCTGTAAAGAAAGGATCTAGAATTAAAGGTTGTGATATTACGTTTTGTAAAATTTTACGATTTTTTCAAGCTTGGATATTAAATCTTTACGTCTATCAAGCAAAGTTCTATTGCCAAGTTGTTGAGAGTACATTTTTGGACTTAGAGACATAATTGTTTTTGTGAATTGTCTAGGTCAATTCTAATAAAAAAATTAGATGAAAAATAAAAAAATACAGGTCAAACAGCTATCTATAATAAAAGAATCATCGCTAATCCAAACCCTACATATAATAATATAAAAGGCGTTTAATAGATTGTAAGTAATGTTTAAATACAAATAGCACTAAGTTCTTTTAAAAGTTAGACCCAAATCGAATAGGGAATAAATTTTAGAAGTTTTTGTTAAATATGTAAAGCCTGAAACTATAATAGCAACGTATAGATATTCATCTTATTTAAGAGCAATAGAATAATTTGGGAGTCTTTATCAAGTTGTAAATTACAGTCAATGACTTATTACAATTTATGAAATTCATATCAATAGAATAGAAAAACTTTGAAGTCATTTGAAGCAAGAGTACTGATTTAGAAATAGTTTTAATAAAGACCACATTGCAATGTTATTCCCCTCTCCAGTAAAAAAAGCTAGGGGTAAAAAAAAGAGAAAAAAAATTAAACTAAAATTTAATCATCTAACTCAAAATGAAATTTAGATGGTAGATCGTAATTCAAACATAAAATATTTTAAATTTCAAAAAAGCTTTTTTTGTGATAGTTGATCTCTATAAATTAATTTCAAACTAAAGATTTAAAGTTTTCAAACTATATTCATTAATGCACCATGACTAGTTCCTGCTTTTCGTAATTCCTTTTTAATTACAGACCACATTTCCTCGATTGTTTAGGTGTGAAATAATTGTTAATTTATTAACAAAATTTTAACTATGATTTACAGTTAAATGTTAATAATTATAATTAGAACAATGTTCCGATAATCCTTCATAGCTTCACCAACAATCGGTACTAATTGTACATTCATAAATGATTTTTCATTTTATTATATCGACAAGATTATTTTCTTGATCAACCCTCAAGAATTCTTTAAACAAGAATTAGGATCTTCTCTTACTACACCATCAACTGCCCATATTTAGTATTAAGGATTCTAACGTTATGGTTTTTACTTTAACAAGGAATGATTTGTATAAAACAGCTACACAATTAAAACTCCTATAATTGGTTTAATTTGTAGTTATAATAGGAATAAAAAATATATCGTTATTAAACGCGTAAACTAGTGAGTACGGTACTTTATCTATATTCAAGTTGATAGTAGTCAACTCACCTATGCCTTTAACCCATTCGCATAGCAAAATTGAAAGATCTTTTGATATTCAATCTAAAACTTTTTAAATTCTTTTTTTTGATGCTAACTTTATAAGAGTATTTTCTTCTATTCCGTAGCAAGTAACAAATATACTTTTTTAAAATTTATTTGGATTTTAGTCATGGGTTTCATGCACTTATTGCATATCGGAACCCTTAAAATATTTTTTCAAGTAGCAATTGAACTAATTACCCTTTATTATATATTAATTTTCTAAACTTTTAATATTTTATATTAAAGCTAAATTTTATCCTTTTTCTTATTCTGTTACTCTATATATTTTTTTTTTTTAGGTAACGTCGCAATTTAACTACATTTTTTGGATCAGGTACCTACCCTACGGCCCCCGCCGGGGGCCGTAGGGTACCTGTTTATTTTTGAAAAAAATACCCCTATTTTTATGCGCATAATGGATTTGGAAGGAATATTTAGATCAGATGAAAATTGTATCTTGCAATTTTTATTAGAATCGAAGCTCATGAAGATGAACAAAAATCATATTGCTTAATGAATATGCGTATTACTAAAATATAAAAATTGCAGATAGGTTTGAGTGGAGATGTTGCAATTTAGATGTGAACACTATCAAACAACTTTAACAATACGACACGAGTCGTGGTTGTCGGCTTTTAAATAAATATAAAAACTATATTAAAAGCTATTATTTTTTTTTTCTAAAAATGAGAATTAAATAAAATTATGGAATATTCTGGGATGGTAAAAACACTTATTAAAATACAGAAAATAATACATGAAATGATAAATATTTTTTTGCTGTAAATCCAATCAAACTTGGAGGCCCAAATGTTATCGTTCAAATTGACGAAACAAAACTAAATTTTAATGTAAAAAGTCATAGAGTAGATCAGTTCCCGTTGTGTCTGTGTATTGTAGACATATCTTTCAGGCCTGCATTAGGATTTGTAACAATTGTAGAATCTCGAGCTTCTGCGTCTTTAATTCCAATAATCAATAATGTAGTACGATCTGGTAGTATCATACATTCAGATGAATGGAGAGCCTATTGTACTTTAGCAGATTCAAATATCTATGAACATAGAACTGTGTGTCATAAGTACAATTTTGTTGATCCTATTACTGGAGTGCATACTCAACATGTTGAGTCCTACAACAATAAACTAAAATGGAAATAAATCTTGAAAGATATTGACACTAGAACAAAGAAAAGTCTTTTTGAATGAGTTTATGTTTAGGGAACGCATTATTGGGATAAATTCATAGCTTTTATTAAATTATTAGGGTTTTTATTATTTTTACGGGGGGCGTAGGATACCTGATCCATGACCGGGGTCATAGGGTACCTGATCCCATTTTTTTGGTTAAATGTATTAAAATGTATTCTTCTTATATTTGTTTTTTTTCTGTATTAAGATTAAACATTTTGAATTAAAAAACAAAAAAAAGTGGGTTAAATCAGATGTTCACACTTTTCTTATTTGACGTATTCTTGTTATAACGCAGCAATTAATGTTTACAAGATCAAACTTTGTTTTTTAAAAACATAATTTTTCTTGCTAAAATATTATAACACAACACATTAAACTAATTTGTAACTTTATAATTTAGGATACATATACTAACTGTAATTCTTATTTCGAACAGATAGCTTAAAACATCTAACAAATAGTAGCAATTGCCTAAATAGAATTTTATCCTAAAGATATAATATTTTATTATATTGTTAGTCAAAACTAAAAATTACAACCTTTAGTGAATTTACTGTAAAAACTTGTCAGATAACAAAAATTTTTTTCAAAATCAATATTTATTAAAACGTTTAGAAATATGTTGTTATAACAATAATTTGCTTTATTTTTGAACCACATTTATTATAATTTCAAAATTCAAATATTCCAATACAAAATTGATATCTTTATTGATATTAAACCATAATTTTGTGAAATTAGCATTTGTAACCTCATTAATAAATAAATTTATAATGTTTCTTTATACATTTATTATATAAAAATCAACTATCTACAATGCAAATTTGTTTTTGTAAAATCCTTAATTTACGTATTACAAATCTCATTAAAGTAATTATGTAATCCAACTTTAAGGGTTAACACCCAATTAATGCTTCTAAAAAATACGAAAATTTAATATTTGAAATATAATTAAAAACATCAAAAAAAGAAATTATAAATTATAACATAAAATATGTGAGTGACACTTGAAGGCGAATATATATTTGAGATATAATAAAGTTTAGAACTAATTGTAAATTTTACGACTTAATCATATTGAATTTTATTAATAAATAACGGATTTAAGAATGTTTTACTTTAATATTTAGAATACACTTACAATAAACACTATTTTTTACTTCTCATTTTACAAAAGATTTAGGGAAATTTCTTTCTTCAAAACTATATATTTTCTTGTTAAACTTTTTGCTTCTCTTATTTTTAAGGACAAGAAATGTAAAATTTTAGCCATGTGCCATAATCAATTTAACTTAGCAACGAAAAAATAAATAAGGAGTCTTATTTTAAGCAAAAATACAAATAACATCTAATTTTGGCAAATAAGAAAAAAAGAATTTATATTGGTAAACATGAAAAAAAGAGAATTGATTTTGTTTTACAGCGTACACATATCATTTTATTAAGTAAAATAGCAAACTTTTAAGATTGAAGATTATACAATATACTTATATACTATAAAATTGTTTTATAGATTAAGTTCCTAGGAAAACATAATTAATATTATAATCTTGTATTCTCTTATATTTTTTTTGACAGCTTAATATTTATTGAACTTTTGAAAATTTGTTTTCATTTTATTAGTTTACGTAGAGCAAATTTAGCAAATATGTATAAGTCTCACATTTTTATGTTAATATCACGTATATTTATAGATAAATAAGATATAGTCAAAATTTATAGTCTAGAAATTTATTTAAGAATAACTTTAGTGTAAATACTATTTAAAAACATTATTTGAATCTTTATTGTTCTATATACAACTAGCAAAACTACTTAATCTAAGAATAAGATTTAATAATAATTTATATTATCTTATATGCTCTTGTAATTATTGTCTATAAATTTAAAAAAAAATTTATATGTTGAAAATTGAGATATGCTTTATATTTATTTTTAAATTCTTATGTTATGTTTTACTTTAGAGGGCTGAGAAATAATTTATTTTTTTTTAATCACAACAACGATGATGAAATTTCATAAAAATTTGAAAAAACTTACAAAAACTCTGTATTAAATTACAGCTCTAAATTGCTTTAATTAATTATTAAACACTCCTAAAAGATCTAATAAATACTTTAGATATATATAGTTCGTGATTTCATAAAAACATATCAAAAATAATTAAAATACATCAAAATGTACAAACAAAAATAAAACTTTAGATAAACATTATTTTGCATTAATATAAGACACTTGGCTTTTTTTTACATCTAAAATTTCAAAGTTACAAAAAATAGGGATTAAAAATGAAACACATTTCCCCCTATGTTATTATAACGTAGAGACGATAATGATAAACATATTATTTGATAACAATGTTTATAAAGTTTTATTTGTGAATTCAATAAACTGTTAAACAGAATTTACAAAATTTTCTTCTTTGAATAACTTATTATACTACATTTACTGATAAAAATTACAAGACCAATAAACTTATTTTATACTGCAAAATAATGCTCAAAAAAAAACGTTTCTAAGATATAAGGCTGTTGAATTTACTACATCTTAAACATAACACTATTAGGGTTTCCCATCTAAACAATCGTGATTCTTTTTTTCATAAAGATGATTAATGTTACAATCACAAAATTTAGCCTCGTGCCTAAGTTTTTTTCTCCTTTAAAGTATGAAAATATCTTTAGCATTTCTTGTTAAGTGTAATCATGACAGTAAAGTAATTTGTTTTTTTTTCAACTTTTTTATCATGCTAAAAGTAAAACAAACATTCTTAAACTGATTATGTTTTTTTTCATTTACAAGAGACTTTTGTAATCCTAACACAATTTGCAGCTATTCTCTGGAAAATCCAACTTTTACATGGTTAGCAATTTTTTACATTTCATAGAATTCATTACGTTTCATAATAATTCACAGGAGTCATAGCCGTGTAGATGCTTCTTCATCTTTTGCTTTTCTTTTGAACATAGGAAAAAAATAAAATGAAATTTTATTCAATTCTTTTTAAAAATTTATCAATTTTGACAAAAACTGTTCTATAATTGTTATCATTAGATTGGTTAAAATATTTCTTTCTAAAATTTAGATTCTTTGAAAAAACCAATTCCAGCTTTAATAAGCTGTTTTCTAGCTCTATACTTTTGCTCGAGATAAGATCATAGATTTTCAATTTGATTCGTTTAGTCTCCATTTCATTTACATATCAATCGAGGCGTTTACTGTTTTATGCGTATTTTCAATCTCAAGTGCAACAGTCGGCCACGATGATTAAACCTGGTCTTTCTCTTCTTTTGATAAATTCTAAAAATTTTATTGCTCTGTTAGTAAGCAAATCAAAAAAAATCACTGCAATTTCCTCCGACAATACACTGTATTCCTGGAATGTCGTTATGCGATGAAAAAAAAATGCTGAAGATTAAGACATTGCATCAAACAAGTCTTTATTATGTTGCCGCATATTTAAAAATAATTCTCAACATTGGCGTCTATTTTATTCATTATTCGTTTTTAATTCCGATAGAATCTAATTCAAAAACTTTATAGATCCTAAAACCTGATATGTGGTATTATTATTTAGTCAACAATAAATTGCACGAAATCTTTTATAAAAAAATGTGTAATTTAACAATCCCAGAGTTAGTTTTTGTGTTCTTATAGCTGCATTTTTTGTTTATGCAGCGATATGTTTATCATCCTTTACCCACTATAGTTAACAATCCTCATTGGTACTTAAATTTCAAAAATTAAAATAATGCTTGCATGATATTTCTTCATTCGACAAATTGTTAAATGAAAGAATTTCAATTGTACAATTATAGCTTAAAAAATATTTATTTTCCCTTCCAATTCTATTCTTTTTATGTTTTTTCAAAATTATTTATGAACGAATCATAAAATTTAAAATTTTTGATTACTAAATGATTGATCTAAATAAACATTGAAAGAAAAACCAAAACTATTTTGGTCAAAACTAGAATATCAGTTATTTTTGACTTTACTTTTTCAGTCTTGAGTTCAATTAAAATCTATTTAAACAATAAATTTATTATATACTTTTGATTTTTTTAATAAATTAATTTTTCGTTTTACATATAAATAAAATTGTTTATTATAATCAATCCCAATTCCTTTGTTATTATTAGTGTATGTATTTGTTTGTTTATTAGTAAAATCAAAAAAATGATTTACTGTTTGATGTTTTAAAAAATATGTATTGAGATCAATGTAACATTTCAAATAATCATTAAATATAAAATAATCTTGTTTTATATATTTTAACGGAAATCAAATAATGTTGTTTAATATCTTAGCGACAGGTGCAATTATGTTAATCTTTTCCTCTTTAAACAACACCTACTACCCAAATCATTCATCTTCATATTTTTATTATATATACTCTTATCAGATTTGCTTTAATAGATCTCAATGATCCTTTCAGGTCTCCAATTTTATTAAAGTTTGATAAATATAAATCAAAAGCATTACAGTCTTTTAATTTATTTCAAATATTAATGATTATAGCTTTTAAAACATTAGTTAAATGAGCTATTAGTTCATATGGTACATTTTCTAGATACACATCTAACATTTTTATTCTAGTCTATCAGAAAGTTTATTTACTTGAAAATGGTTCCATAAAAAAAATGCCTATAGCAATTTTTAAAATTACAAATGAAGCGTTTTGCTTGCGTAATTGTTTTGTTTAACAACCACAAACAATACAATTTCTTGTCTTAGTCCACATAGCACCCTTTTTTGCAAGTTGTTCATATTCTTTTTCACCTTTCAACATGATCATTTATGAGAAAAAAAAGTAAAAACTTACTTTATATCAAAAATAACTGATTCTCTAGTTTTCGTCCAAACTCCTTTACACTAACTTTTTGACTTCTCAAAAAAATTATTTAGATTTAAAAAACAATTTAGTTAATACTTCTTTTACTTTTAAAGAAAAAAGACAAAAAGATGAAGTAGCGCCAAAATATCAATATTCGTTAAATCTCTATAGAAAAAAGAAAAAAACTAGTTCGTCTTTAAGTTAAATAAAGATGTTGTTTTTAATTTGAAAATTCGTTTTAAACTTTAAAACATTGTTATTATTTATCTAAACTAAATTGCAAAATTAAATTTTTGAATATTATGATCAGAAATTTATTTGTAGGTGCATCTCAAAAAAAAGACTTCTCTTAAACTAGAATATTGTAATTTACTAGACAGCTTTGTTAAAATCTAGCGAAAACAATGTCAACTAAAAAACTAAAGGCAACGTCTAATGATGCTAAATGAATTATAGATATTTTCAAAAAATAATTAACACTGTTTTTTTGGTATAGTATCCAATTATTAAAATGAAACAGAAGCTGCTTTTATATTAAATGCCCTAATTCATCCTAATACTAAAATTCATACATTTCTTATTAAAAACAATAATATTGTTTACTTAGATAGGGCAAAAATTAATGAGGTATATCTAATAAAAATAATAAATTGAAAATTTTTGATTTATTAAATAAATATTGTAGTGTCTAAGTTATTAAAATAATTTTAAATTTCCTTGAGAATCTTATGCTCGTTAACTTCTTTATATTGTTCAATTGATTATTTAAAATTACAACATTTTCGTAATGAAATACCAGATTTAAAAGATAAATAACAAATTTAGATTTATCTGAAAATATATTTTAAAGAATCCAGTTATAAAAACTAAAAATAATAAATTAAAATCGTTAGATTTAAAGATCAATAATTTTTATGAGAATAAAGTTTTTATATTGCTGAAGCAATAATTAATAAAAATTGTAAATTTATAACTGCAAAATTGTCGTATGTAATAATAATACTAATGTTTTTTAAAAATTTGTAAATTAACTTCTGAAGAAAAGCAAATTTAACTGAAACGAAAACAACCAAATCATGCGATAATGTTGTCGGAATATTAAAAAATAGTAACATTTTGAAAGCAGTAAATTTTATGTTTAGTAGAGCATTAAAATATGTATATAAAATTAAGTATGTTACTTAACCAATAAGGGGGTAAATTATTTTTGGTTTACTATTAATTTTAATATTTATTCTCGCCACTGTAATTTTATTATTTACAATAATTTTTAAAGATGAAAACAATTTTCTTTACCGATATTTAAGAAATCACAAAATCT
Source organism: Cotesia chilonis (assembly GCA_018835575.1). Classification (NCBI taxonomy): domain Eukaryota; kingdom Metazoa; phylum Arthropoda; class Insecta; order Hymenoptera; family Braconidae; genus Cotesia; species Cotesia chilonis. Next base: position 34,249 of record RJVT01000166.1, read on the forward strand.
GTTAAGTACAAATAAATGTGTTTAAACCTTCGAGGTTTTTTTGCAGTTATTCTTAAAGCACCTTAATTTTTATAAATCATAGAAATGTGAAATATCATATTGCTTAGTCTTTTTTTTGTGTAATATTGTAAAAATTGTAGGATTATCTAGAAAAAAGGTATCTGTAAAGATGCTCCAAATTTAAAAATGTTTAATATCGAATCTCAATTGGCTCAAAATTATATTACTTTGTCAGTAACTTAAAGAGCTCATATAATTAATATTTTGTGCTTTCACACTCAAAAATATAAAGTTTAATAAATAAAAAAAATAATTGAAAAGTTATATGTTTTAAAAAAGCGATTTGGGCTTTTCAAAGAAATAAAAACAAATAATTGTTCAAAATTTAAATAAATTAAAACATTGAAATATTTTTTTATATTAATTTATATAAAATATTAGTTATAGAAAAATTATTAGCTATAATGTAAGAATTAAATTTTTGATTTATCAAATAGCTCAAAAAATTTATATTTTTTTGCTTATTTCTCAAAACGTAAAAAACTAAAATACCTCTATTTTTATGTGCACAATGAATTTGGATATAATTTTTAGGGTTATGTCCCAAAACGCCCAAAATTTTTTTTAATTTTTTTACCCTCAAAAAATAAAAATAAAATAAAAGTAAAAATAAAAGAAAAACCTAAACATTTAATTGCTCCTTTTAGACCATGCAGCAGCTCTTCTAGTGTAATTACTTGGATGTCATATAAATCCCAAATCTTTTTATTTTTTCTTCTTGAATAACATATATTTTTTTTTAATGATCCGCCGGCAATTAACCTATTGAGCTCAATTTCATTTAAAATTTGAATATTTTTAATACATTTATCACTTCTGCAAAACTCACATTATTTTTATTTATTAAATTGTTTAACTTAGAATGAAACCTTTCCGCTGCATTGTTTGTTCTTCCTCTTAATGTTTTGTGATGAGACCATATCTCTCTACTAAATAATGGCCTTGCACTAGACAACCAGTTTATTTCTATATAGATAAATAAACTCTCAACTGCAGGATTAGTTTCGTTACATAAACTTTTTATGTAAGTCCACGCCTGATCAATTGATTCTATCGAAACAAGCGCAAGATAAGTAATCATATGAATTAACTCAGAAAATTGATTATTCTGGTTATAAAGATTAACAAGTCTCAAACCTTGAACACGCCTCCAAATTGCTTGGCCAAAATGGAAAAAACAACCCTTTACTTCAGCTGTCGGAAAGCACATTTTGATTGCATTATATGCTGCAACTTCGAAGTCAATTTGAATTAAACTTGGACAAAAAGATATTCCGTGCCTTTCTAGGGACGATGTTAATAAATTAAAAGTGTTAACATACGTCTCCGTTGTTTTATTTGCTAAAAAACAATAAACCAACGGAAAACTTTGTCCGTTAAAACTTCCATGTATGATATAAACCTAATAAAAACTATTAGATGAAGACTTAAAAGTTTCATCCATCATTACATGTAAATTTCGAGAAAGCGTAAACCTTCTTAAAAATTCAAAGTCGCATAATATAATGCATTTGTCTCCTTCTAATTCTCTTGTGAGCAAGAAGTTTCAGCCATTAGGCAATTCAAATTGCAATATCAAAGTTTGCTGAATCAAGTATACCGGTAAATGGCATATAGTATGACTTCCACCTATAATAGAAGTTTTCACACTATCAAATGACACAATTCTTGCAAAAGTGTCACTGCCAAATTGATACTTTTCACATAACACTCTAACGGCATCATTATAAAGTTCATTAGCTGATAGAAATGGTGACATCATCATTTTCCTCTGCATAATGATTTTCATTTCTGATTTTAGAACAACATCAAAGTCACTATTATGCATATGCATACCAGTTACTTTGAAAAGTTCACCGTTAAATGTTGTTGCTCTTGCCTTACACAATGCATGTGAACATTTCCAGTATACTTTGCCATTGTTACCTTTGTGTCTATAGACAAAATCATCTATAACTGGCACTTGGTTCCCTTTTTGGCTTGTGATCCAAAACAAACGATTCATTTAGGGGTTAAAAAATTTTAAAAAATTTTGGGTGTTTTGGGAAGATACCAATTTTTAGAGTAGATAAAAATTGCAAGATACAATTTTAACTAAAATGAAAGAAAACTATTTATACTGTAACACTAACATGCGCATAACTAAAAGTTGCCGAAAATTATGAAATATGGGGTTAACATTATTAAACAAGTTTAACAATACGACATGAGTCGTGGTTGTCAGCTTTTAAAATAAATTTAAAAACTTTATTTAAAGCTATCCTTTCTTGTCTAAAATGAGACATTAAATAAAATTATGGAATATTCTAGTATTGGTAAAAAACGACTTAATAAAATACAGAAAATAATACATGAAAAATTAATATTTTTTTTATTAAATTGGCTATATATTAATATAAGCCGCTATAAAATTGAAAAAATTTAAAATAGTTAAAAATGTTAAAAAAATTTTGGAATATATTTTATTTAAAATTATAAAGTTTGAGTTTGTTTTTTATCAACTTAACTAACTCATTCAAACATTTACTATTAGAAAATTTTCGTTTAAACATATATTCATCTAAGTACTGCGAAGGCGTTCCATGCTGCATTATTAATTTTTTTTTGGCATGCAGCCAGCAATTTTCAATATTTTGTGTGTACACTCGCCGATTTTCGGGATTTACGAAATTTAGGAAATAATTTACATGCTGATTTGTATAATCACTGTTTACAGCTATTCTATTATATGCTGCCCAACAATCACTCATTATCGTTGTGCCTGGCAAGCAATAAGTATAGATTATAGGAAGCAATGTTTCAGCACTCTTATTTGGCCTTAAAATATTTTTGTAAAAAATAACCCCAAAAATGAAAAGTCAAGAAGAAAAGAACGACTAATTAAAATCATTTGAATAATTTTAGTAAATAAATCTCCTTTAAAGTTTCTCTAAGCATAAATCTAATCAGTGAACCCTTGATTAATTTTTTTATCCTATGTCTTATGGTTGTTTCACTTTTAACACCTTGCCAATTACCTTCTATAGATTTGTATGGCATAAATTATTTTTATTGACAAACTCTATTGAATGATTAACAGATTTTTCTTGTCAAAAAATTAAACACAACCTTGAATATGAAAAGAAACAATCACTGTGTATGATTGATTCTCTGTAAACATATTTAATCAAAAGCTCTTCCAGTGTTGCTGCTTTTCTATCATCAACAGGAACAAAACATAATTTTCTTCAGTGTTCTTGCAACCATTCCAAAACCCTTAAACCCCTCTACCCATGCAACTCTATGGTATTTTATTTTACCAAACTTGCTCTCATCTATTTCAACAACAACAGGTCCGCTAGTTTTACCTGTTTTGCTGTAAATGAACACTTCGATGGACTTTATTGTTGAAGAAATGACCTTTTTTACGCTTTTAATGCCAATTTCTAACAATTCGGCAGTGGCCTTATACTTTACATTAACAGACCATAATTTTATAATTAATAAAATGGTGTTAATTTCAAGTTTAGAACGATAAAATGGGGTATTTTTTAACATAGACCATTTACTTCTACATTTAGACCAGGTACACCTAAAAATATACTTTTTATCGTATATCTTACTATTATTTCCACATTTTTTACTTATTTTTCAATATTCTTCGCAAAAATTTCAAAAAGCTTTTCCTATTGACTTTTCATTTTTGGGGTTATTTTTTTTAAAATTCCTTTTAAGGTCAAATGGGCCACAAATTGGCCACAAATGTGCCCTAAATCCGGAAATTACAATCAAAGAATTTTAAATCTAAAAGATTTGCAAGTATTGTAACTAGACAATTTAGAATCTAACATAAAAGATTCTGTATTAATTTTTCTATCTGTACATTTATTATTTAGCAAGTAAAGTAATTTACAATATGTTTTTTCCTTTCGTGATTTTATAAAACACAATATTAATGGTAGGATAAAGTCGACAAGAGCTGCTTTTTTGGGGTTCTACAAAATTTTTATTTTTTTTCCTTATTAAAAAATGCTTAGTGAATAAAATACTATTATAATAAGAGTTTAATTAGACAAGATAAATTGTTTTTTTTTCATTTTTCTTTAACATGTACCTTAACAAATATAAGTTAACTAGTTTTAACGTTCTACATCTTAGAGGAATAGTTTTTGTTCACTCTATTCCACGTACCTTCTATTGTATTGGTATGTGTACCAATAAATTCATCTACAAAACCCCTTGAATGGTTTACAGTTTTGTTGTAAATTAAAATGATATTTTAGGCGAATATAGCCTTTTTAGCAATCGGTATAGACATCTGATGTGCCATGTATGTGTTTGATACAAAAAGCATAAAACTTCTTTCGTTCTCTTTTCAACACTACTCACAATTCCATTTTTTGTAGTGCGTGATACTGCACCAACTATCCACGCCCCCACAACTCTATGACCAGAAGGATATTTTCTACGGCTGAAATTACTTTCGTCAATTTTAACAACTTGGTCTGGTCCTCCAAGTTGTTTGACGGAATTCAAACACTTCTCATAAACTCGATATGCTCGCAATTTATTTAAAATTTCATTTGAACAATTTTTTTATATCCGCGAGTCTGCATATAAGTTTATGAGGCACTCCCTCAAGAAAACAGTCAATTATCTTAAATAACTTCTTTATGATTTTCTAAATTTTTAAAGAAAGTATTTTTGAAGACAAAAAATCTGTATCTACAGGCTTTAAACTGGCACGTCAACAGTTTTTTATTTTTAGATAATTTCGTTGTACATCCACATTTTAAGCAATTTCTTTGGCTTAGTGAATGTACAATGAAATTTTCTATTTTTCTAATCTCTTCCTCATTTTTGAAATCAAACATTTAAGGGTAAAAAATAAAACTTTTGTAGACCCCCAAAAAAGCAGCTTTTCCGGGTTTGCTCCTTAATAGTAGATTAATATTTTTTACGACACATTGAAGAGTAAAAAGTTGTTCAGAATTTTTAGGACACGATTTAAATGTTCCGTCACATATGACAATTTGATAGTAAAAAAATTCTCAATATCTTTACCAGTATTTAATATATAATTTTTTCTGGAACTGTAAGCTTAAAATCAAAATATAAAAACTTTTTTCCTTTTTTAGAGACAGTAAGTTCTACTGGTATATCATAAGACTTATCAATTGTAATATAAAATTTTTTTCTTGTTTCGTTTACAAGATCGTTAAACTTCTTCATATTTATATAAGAACTTTCGCCTATTTGCATACTAGTCTTGCTTATGATTTCCCTTGAAGTTTCAATAGTTAACAAAGCTATTTCATTAACTTTAGACGCAAAAGGTACTTTCTGATATTTTATATTATCTAAAAGATGATAATAGCCAGTAATTTCGTTAGATAAATAGTCAATCGTAGTTTTTAAAATAGATAGACAATGATGTTTATTGCATCTACAAACTATCTTTCCTATTAAATATTCTTTAAAATTATAAAAAACCCCGTTATATATAAGCAACTTTTTTCTTGCCTTTATTACTTTTAATTATTGTGTTTGTTAAATTTACCGTATTAAATCGGGGTAAACTATTTTTGGTGAAAAATGAGCCAAAAAGCCCCGCAGTGATTTTTGAGCCAAGCCGTCTAATCCAGTCTAAATACTTCTTTCCTCATTGAAATTGTACAGTTATTTAATTTAATTCAACAATTATGAATTGATTGCATTTCTATTGTGACAAATTCATAATTGCTTAATTGATGTACAATTTTTAAATTTTATTTTGAATTATCTATTTTGATTTTTAACATTAGTAAAGACATTATTAGGATTGCTTTCTAGTAGCAATGTAATAAAATATTTAGGATTTTATAGGTGATGAATTTTAGTTTAAAAAAATACATTTAAATACACTTTTAGTATAATTTCTTTTTTAACAAGAATTTTGTACATTTGTAGCGTTTAATGATTGAACTGTCTTTTAATCCTTTAAGTGATTAGCAACTCCATAGTAGTTGCATTTACAATTATCGGATATTGATTCTTTATTAACAAAATATTGTATTAGACATTGTTTGTTCATGCCTCTATTTCATCTAGTTGGGTGCTTCTCTGTTAATGGGTTATTTCTTAAAAAATAAAAATAGGATCATGGATACAATTTCTTTTTTAGGTGGAAATTGTATTTATGATCTAAAACACCAACTTAACTAAAATTATATCTAAGCACTAAAATTGGCAATCTTATGTATATGTTTTTATAAAAATTAAATAAGATGTTTTGACTGATTTATAGTAAAAACCGTAATTTTTTTTTACAGATGCTTTAATATAATCATAATCCTCCAATATTTTAAGTAAGAGTATTTAAATGTGTACAAAATGCAACTATGATAAATAAATTATGTAACATTTGCGCATATTAATCATCAATTTACATATAATGGCTACGTTTTTGTAATAATACGTGTTTTAGTAAACATTTTTATTCATAAATCACATCAATGTTTCAGCATTTAGATTTTCAACAGAAAAACAAAACATTTTTTAGATTTCGTTTCATGCCTCTTTTACACTACTATGCATCATTAATTCTTTTGTAAACATATTTTATTATAAAGATACGAATTTGATTGATTCTACAACCCTTCTAATATTCGCTATGTTAAGATTATCAATTTTTTTCAGAATTGTTTTTTACAAAGAAAAAAATATCTTCTTTCACTAACGACTTATCCTTGAATTCGCCTTCATCTTTCAAAAGTATAATTTATTTCACATTTCATATACATACATAAAAACATAAATATATTTCAATTTATATTGTTTAAACCTTACATTTCAAATTGATTTGATAAAAATGCATGGTCTTTTACACTTTCATCTAAGACAAGTTTATCTTTTACATCCACCATTTTTTTTTACTTGAATTAATAACAGAATACTGTGTTGCGATAAAATTGATTTTCACCAAAAAAACTCGTTAGCAGAAGCTAAAAATTCAAAAATTAGTCATATATTAATCTGTTTATAAAAAAATTTTAGTCTCTTCTTTAGTCACACATAATGTTACCCAACTATTTAAATTTGACTTTTTTAGCATTATAAGTGTTAATAGAATTTTAATTTGAAATAATCGCCAGTTGGAAAACTAACGAACTCTGGAACTATTAAATAACATTGAAATCTTAATCAAAAACATAATTTTATTTTCGAAATCATATGTATATTTCTATTTATTGTAAAACATAACAAAATAATAAAAAACATTCACGATAATTATTAATTTGTTTTATAAAATTTGTGTGTTGTTCAGTTACGAGAAATCTAATATTTGTTTGAGAAATGAACTTTTTTTGCTACGAACAATGTTGTCTTGTCTACAAAAATGTATTTAACTTCATTTTAAAAATAAATTAATAAAGACTTATATCAGTGATTCTAAAATAAGATGAGATTTTTCAAGCTAATTAATAGAATAGATGAAGTAGACTTTATAATCAAAGTCCCAGCTTACAAGATTATTTAGCACCGTGATGTTCGAAGTTTGTCAGATACAAGTGGCCAATGCAGTTTAGAAATATGCAGTTTAGTGATTTTCTGTTGTAAGATGACATCAGAACAAATGATGTTTGACGGCTTTTTATGCTTTTAAGTTTATACATCTTCTAGAATAATTCAGACCCTAACTAATAATTTATCTTATGCGAACTAAATTTTACACGATAATGTATTTCCCCCGATGCAAATTTTATTAAATACTGCGAGCTTTATACATCGGAAAATTTTAATTCTTAGAGGTAGTTGATTATAAACTCATGTTGGTTGTTAACGTAGATTATATTTTTATGTTTGCTGGTTAAAATAGAAGAAGTTCTTTTTCTATCAAAGTAAATTAATTTGTTATACAATATTCACTGTTGTTGTTCAATAATGGCTCATAAAAATTTAACATGTTTGTAAGCAAAAAGTTGCATTTCTTAATTATTAGTTAAGATTAACAACAACACATGAAAAAATCATGATTGATGTTACTTTTTTGCATTATTAAAATGGAGTCCATACAATTTTATTTTGTTACTTTTAAAATGAAATTTAAGAAATTGAAAAAGAAAGATTCTATTAATAGTACATTAATATAGCTTTGAAAAATAATAATCGATAACAATTAAATAGTAAATTCATTTTATAATTTGTTAAAAGTGTATAACGAACTAAATAAACAATAATTATTTTTGTCTTACATCTAATACATACTTGATTTTAGTCAAATCCAAGTACCTGTAATAGTGTTTGCATGCCATCAGTAATAGGATCTTAAAATTTACTATGATTTACTTTACCATGATTATATTTAATATCTTCCAAAGTTTTATGACTTTTACAGTATTCACTATACGCTATTAAACATTTTTTTTACATGTTTTTGTATTTTCAATTAAAAAGTATATTTTGTTCTATCATTTACTTGGAGCAATAAACATCTCTTTTTGATTTTCAGGATGCGCTTGTAAAATTTATTTTACAAAATACACTCAATTATGATAACAAAAATATTCATTACTTTTTTATTATACAAGTTTTGTCAACTATTAGTAATACTAAGTGATACCAAAAAAGTTACATCTTATATTGTTTAAGACAGATTTAGTATAAGTAATAAAGCTATTTCAATAACTAGTACAATACAAAGAATTTTTAGTTTCCTCATATTTAAACAGGTAAAAAATAGTAATACAAAAAGTTACTTAAGTAAGGGTTGGAAATCATTATGATTTGTTGAGTGTAGTAGATTGGAATTAACCAGTTAGGGGTGCGTGTTGTAACTGATAACTTTAATATTCATATATAAATACATTAAAAATAATTAAGAAAAAAAGAAAGGTAAAAAACGTAGATTAATTCATAATTAATGTTATTTGCATAATGTCTTTATATAATTATAATTTTTACTTTTATTTATATCTCACTAAACTAGTATTTAATTGTAACCCACTCTAAATAGTATGTACAACGTTTAGTAATTTTTATAAATCATTTATTACGATCAATTATATGTTTTGTCCTTTACATTTAACACTGAATTTATGTATAATCTTAAGAAGTTTTTATTAGTAATTCTTATTCTTATACAAATACAATTTACATTTTTATCTAATTATAAGAAGATACTGAGCTATGCTATTATAGCTAAAACCACATAGTATTAACATTTTTACATTATAAAAACTATAAATTACAAGAAATACAAACAACTTTTTAGATTTTTACAAACATTTACAATATGTATAGAAAATACAGAAAAATGCTTTCATAATTATTAATAGTCGTAATCTATTAAATATAGAAAGAACATAATAATATTGAATTTGTTGTAAAAGTAAACAAGTCTTCAACAAATTATTTATAAACTTCTATGATCTTTATTATTTCGGCCCACATTCTGGCATGGAGGTTAACAAATTATTTTTTTTAACACTTATGTCAGAATTTATAAAGAGAAGTAAAGGACGTGATCGGTTGGTTGATGAAAATGGCTATAAATATTGTTAGAAAGTACCCATTAATACAGCTATATATGACGATGTAGATTTGTTTTATGTACAGGCCAATGTATAACTATCGGTTTTGTAGCTTTAAATACTTTTATATCGGAATATTTGGACAACACAATCATATTTCAAATACGTAAATAAGTATTTGAAGAATATGATTAATAAAATGAACGTTGTAATTAACGATTCTATATGTAGTCCTCGTGTAGCCGTTATAAGGTAATGTATGAGAAAAAAAGAGAAAGTGTTCGAATTGATATATTGTACATTTAGACGATATTCTGACGATTTAGTAAATCTTAAGCCTATTTTGTTCGTTAAATTTGACTAAGCCATTTGTCGACAACAACTGCAAATGGTGAATTTTTTATCAGTATGATCTGAGAACTATGGAGAATTAGAAATATGAATACATATGCTTATTTTATAGTAAGAAATGATAAGTGTTCTCTCTAATAAAAGTGTTGTTTGTATGGGTGATCTATTTACTGTTGTTCCAAAACCATTTTTCAACTTTATTCGCTATGTTATTAAGAAGAAAATCACATTGTTCTTTATATATTGTCTTTTCAAAAATAAACTTCAAAGCACATATAAAAATCTTTTCCACTTGATAAAAATATTTATTCCTTGTTTTACGTCTAATACAATTATATCAGATTTTGAAGTTGCTGCTACAGCTGCATTAAATTAAAATTTCCATCTAAGTCAATTATTGCTTTTAAAAGTTAAAAAAAAAATTATATCCATTTTATAAATTAAATTGAACGGTTATGAAATATTGTCAAGCTTTATTAGCACTATTTTTGTAAATCCAACTGTTGGAAAAAAAACGTTTTAACAAAAATTGCTATGTATAACTATTAAATTATATAAAAATATATAAAAATACTACAAAGTGTGTTTTAAATCATACTATAATGTTAATATTAAATAGTTAGATTTTCATATTGTCAAATTAAAATATTTTTTTTTATTGAATAACGCTGGAAAAAATAGACATTTGCAACCAATTGACCTTAAAATCATAATTTTATTTAAATTTTAGATAAATTTTTGCAACCCTTAATTATGAATATTAAAGTAGAAAAAATAATGCGTGATTTAGAAGTTATAAGACTCTATGTGCAAAAAATGACTACAATTTATAATATATTAAAAAATGGAACTTGTAATACTATACTACTGTAACCTGATTCTTGTAGAAAAGGATTTAGTCGTTTTAACTGAAAATATAAGCGAAAATTCTTTTACCTGTTCAAAAAACCCTAAAATAAAAATAGAGGAGACAAAAAAAGACAGTTTCCAGAAGAACTATTCGAAACTACATTCATTTAGTTGCTTTTAGATCTTGAGTGCAAATGAAGGTACCATTACTCTCAAAAAAAAATATTGATAGTAGAATAAGATTAACTATTGCATAATCAAATGGGAATAAAATGATTGTAAAAGGATAATATGGAGTGATGAAACTAAAAGAAATCTGCTTTCTTTTGATGGAAAAAAAGAATATAGACGAAAAGAACAAGCTTTATATTTTAAAACATGTCCGTCAACAGTAACACATGGAGGAAGCAATTATTATAGGGGGTTGCATGTCATATTATAGTGTTAATAGACTAGAAATTATAAAACTAAATATGGATATTTAAGTGTATAAAGCCATTATCACAAAAAAATGAAAGGTTTCTGCTAGAGAAATGTGCCTTAATGAAAATTTTATTTTTCAACAAGACAATGATCCTAAGCACACATCAAAATTTATGAATAAATATTGTTGTCTTATAATGGCCTGCTCAGTTTCCAGTTTTGAATCCAAATAAGCAATTATAAGATTTTATAAAATGTGAAGTAAGAAAATGCAATTGTAAAAATCTAAAAAAATTAAAGAAAAAGGTGATTGAAATATGGCAAAAAATTGATGTAAATTTATGTAAAAAACTTGTAATTGCAATTTATGATCGAGTTACTTGTATTTTAAAAGCAAAGGGAAAACATATACCTTATTAAAAAATTTTGTCTATTTTTTTCAGGTAAATATAAATTTAATTGAAAAAACAGATCATTTCTTTCTAATAAAAAATAAGAATATGATTAAATTGTGTTTGTAAAAAATAAAAGCTAAATGTTGCAGACAAATATGAAGCGAAAAATTAAAAATGCAAAATATGTCCATTTTTTGTAAAATATATATGTCTTTCTAATGTCATAGAGACATTTATTAAAAATAAACACACTTTACGTAAAATTTAATAAACTAATAAGTCTGTTGATTGAATCTTGTAAAAAAATATTAAAGATTTTATTTTTCTAAAGTCTAAAATCTACTTTATTCCCAAATGCATCATATTTTATCCATAAATTTATAGATTGATTATCTATACATATTGCCTTTTCTATATTTAATATATTTTTATTAGTTTGTGAAATTTTAAAGTTTGCAGATATAGATCCGTTTTTTATCAATTTACTTAAGTTTTTAAATTTTAAAGACGCTGTTCCAATTTTCATTTTCTTAAATTTCCATGTAATATTGTTGTTATCTTCATTATTTATTATTTGACCTTTAGATATTTCTATGTCCAATTTATTACAAACTTGTGAAAATGGAATTACAATTTGTAAAAAATCAAAAGTTGTGTCGTCAGATTGTATGTTGATACTATCTTGGTTAAATTCTAAATTAAAAGGCAGTTTCCCATTTTTTTTATATTTTAAAATTTGAAGATCTTTATTTTCCACGTTAAGTTCCATTTCTAATTTATTAAATCTTTCGATTATTTTGTAATTAGATAAAATTTTTAGATCTTTGTCGCTGCGAATTATTAGTTTTAAAAAAATTCTATCATTAAATCTTGGTTTAAGAAAACAATACCCCGTAACATCACAAACAGTTAAATCTTTGTGAACTATGGCATTGTAAGTTTCTATTACATCAATATAAACTTCTTCTGCGCATAAAATAGGAACTTTATAATTAAGTAATTTCTTTTTTGATGTTTTTGTAAAAATTAATTCTTTTAGAAAAAAATAATTGTTAAGAATGTTTTTTGCATTTAAAGTACTAATATTCTGTTCTATAAGGGTTTTTAAGTCATTGAGAAGTTTCAAAACATAAAATACATCGATATTTTGATATAAAATGGCTAATGTAATATCATTACAGTTCAACTGTGTTAATTGTTTGTCATTGTATGAGGTGGTTGGATATAAAGGATTTTTCGGATACAATGAAATATCACCTATTAGAACTACACCATTTGATGTTATAAAAATTTCCTCGATCATTGTTTACAATTGTCTTTTTTACTTATTGAATTATAAAACATCTATTTTGTTTTAGAAATTGTTTATTATCATCTTAGTCAAAAATGTCGTAGAATCTCGCTACATAGTCTTATTTATAGTCAAGATAAAATTTTAAAGCTGTATATCTTAAAAAACTTAGATAAAAGTTATAATGATAAGAAATAAAATATTTGACTAATTTACCCTAAAAAATGTATATTTATAGGTCTTGTTTGTTTGTTTGAAACGCAATGTTTGTTTTTTATATCTTTTTTATCGATTTAAGGCCCAATTAGAATTAAAGTACTTTAGTACCTTCAAATGTGGTAAGTCATTGTTGATATAAATCTTAAAATTATTTAGTAATGTACATTGCTCTGTAAAAAATAAATAATATCATACAAAAATATTTAAGTTAAATTTTGTTTACAAGTCAGACTCTAATAAAAAATTTGGCTATTTTAATTTGAGTTTAAATATATTGTTTAAAGAGAAAAAAATGAAAGATTTAAAACAAATAGTTACAGTTAAAAATTGTAAGTCTAGAATATGTTATTTTAAGTTTATAATAAATACCAATTTATGTTTATTTTTAAAATAATAAATTGAAATTTACCATATAAAAATATTTTAAATTGGATACAAAAAATATTTGCAAATTTAGTAAATTAAATTAAAAACTGATTCAAAGTTTATTTACAATTGTATGTTTTTGCTTTATAAGTAATATTTGAGATATTTTACAAAATAAAATATAAGAAATTTTTATAACCGCAATTAAAATATGTAGGTTGGGATAAATAAGCTTCATTAATACTCAAAGAGCTAAGCATAAATAATCTCTATTTATTTTTAAACATTTATCTAGGAAAGTATTATTTCTATTTAGTCTCAACATCAATAATATACAATATTAACGTGATGCTTGAATAAATTTTTTAATTTTCATTTAAGTGATATTTTAAATTGTTTAATAACAAAAAAAAACATGACAGCTTTATAAACTATTTTATTTACTAATCATTTGCCTCATTTTGTGTCAAAAAAATATGATGCATAAACAATATAACAAAATATAAATTTTTTTTATAACTTTATTTAAAAAAATTATAAATTAAATATATGAGCTTTTATAGGTTTAGAAACAATGACTTAATATGTTTCTTCTGTATTAAACAATAATACATTTATTTACTTTCTCAATATAATTAATTAGCTAAGTTAATTTTTTTGATAAATATATTTTAGCTATATTGTTTTATAAAGATAAAGAATTAAAAATCAGTTTACTTACAATTATTTGTGACACAGTACAATTTATGATAAAAGTATTTGCAACTTATATAATTTGAGAGTAAAAAAAAATTTAAAATTTTTACATTAATTTATTTGTCTTATTATAAAATGCTACTTCCTATCTAAATTGGAATGTTTGCTTAATTTTAAAATTTAATTTAGATTTTTTATAGAGGTAAATCAATTTAAGTAAATGTTAAAATCGAAATAACATATTTATTATAAATAATATATCTAACATTACACAAGATCTCTTATTCCAGGAATTATTTTTAATCTTTTAACAAATTCATAATCCGAATAAATAAAAATTTTTACATCTTCATATGACATCATAACTAATATTATTTTAAAAAGATCCGATGAATTTCTCTTTTATAAAAAAGTCTATTTGTATACAAATAGTCAAAATACATTAAAATCTTTTTAAATACTTCTTTAAATCTATTTTTCATACTTTTTACACAAACAAAGGATCTTATAATATTCTCCAGCAATTTATTATCATCTAAAATCTGATTTTGGTTAAATTGATTATTGAAAAACTCAATTTTCGGCAATATAAATTTATTCAATCGCTTCAAAAATTTCTTATTATGAATTCTACTAAATTTAACATTAGATAAAATTTCCAATGTGAAAACAGGGTCAGTTTTACAATGTTTATAACAAAATTTAAATAAAAAACTATTTTCAAAAAAATATGTTTTCCCGCAGAATCTAATAAAATCTAAAATCAAGTCAATTTCAAAAAGCGAATTTTCTTTTAGTATTACCATAATATTTAATACCATATTTAAAAAAGACTGATCAATATTAAATCCCAAATATTTCTTCTTACACATTTTCCCATGCTCTATACTCAGAGAAATACATTTTTTTAATAAAAAAAGACTTTTTTTTTCTTCAACATTTTCCAATTTAACAAAAAATTTTTTCGGATTTTTTCATATAGTGAACGTGCTTCTGATTCACTTTTATTGTTAAAAAATTCTTTTGGTTTGTATATTATTTGCTTTTCTTTAAAAATTCTTCTAAATTTAACATGAATGATATCTACAAAAAAATTTAAAAGGATCATTATGCCATCTATCTTGACTTTACATGGATCTAAAATTTCTAATAAAAAAAATATATCAGGAATTTTACCTTTACTTAAGCAAATATCGATGTCAGTGGTACTAAACCTTGAAAAATCAATTTCAAAACTTTTAAAAATTTTTAAATCTTCATACACTCGAATTTGTTTAAATCCACAAACAAACTGTTCAAAAGGATATACAAGAAATAAGTATATTTGGTTTATCCAACTAAAATGCTTAATAACTTGCGACAATTGATTCCAAGTTATTAAACTAGTGTTAAAATAACCGTTACATTTTTTAAGTTCATTAAATACAAAACTTAAAACAGTCCCATACTTATAAGGTATTTTCATTATACCGAGTGTTTCATTAAAAGAATTTACATACGTTAAAAAAGTCGTTTCATTAAATCCACTACAAATGCTCTTAAAATTGAAAGAAACGTTAACAGTTTTGAAAGCGTGTAAAGCTGTTCCATCCACTTTAATAGTTATAATTTTTTTAAAAGGTTTTTTAAGATTCTTATGTTTTTCAATCGAAACAAAATTTCTATTTATATTTAAAACTGAGTTATTAGTAGGATTAATAATATGATTATGTATTCCAATATTAACTGGTAAATGAACATAACGTGGTTCATGGGTAGTGCTTTGAAAGTTATTCCGCTGTTTAAATTGTTGATTCATTACCTTATTATTATTTTGAATGAAATGAGGCATATCTTTTCTATATACTCGGCTAACGGTACATTATAACGAAAATGGTTATTAGATCGTTTAGATAGAGGAATTCCATTGTAATAAGAAGGATGTATAAATTGGAAATTTGGATTTGTAATGTTCGATTGTCTAGAAAGCACATTATTTTCGTTAATATTTCTATTAATATCTGCAGATTTACATTTTTTTAATAAATTCGGAGGATTTTTATTATTTACAAAAGAAGTTTCGTTCAAACCAGTACTATTATTATATATCGGATTTCGAGAGAATTTATCAATGGAGTTTGATTTGATTTAACTTTTGTATTTGATTGATATTTAAAAATTGAATTTATATTAGTACCTTGAAAATTTTCTTCAAACTTTTGGCTTTTTTTTTGATTTTCGTTAAAAATATTAGTATGGAAAATATCTCTAGGATCAATACAAACTTCATTTCGCTCTATGTTATTGGAATATGAAAAATTATATTTAGTTCCAAATTCATTATCAAAATTAAAAACTGAATTAGCATCTTCAGAATATTTATTATCAATTTTCTTCTTTTCTTTTAAGTTATTCTCATTTACGTTGCTATCTTTAGAAAATCCTTCTTTTTTAATGAAATGATCCATTTTAATAAGGGGGTTAATTTTAATAATGAAAAGACGTTATAATTTCAGCTATATTTGTATCTTATGAGTTTTTTAGAAATTTAAATTATCAAAAAAAAAGATATAAGATTTCTTAAAGTTAAAAAATAAATAACATTGACGTCATATCCGTTAAAATATAAATTTAGTATCGAGGATAAGTTACAATTTTAATTAAAAAATAAATTACAAAATTAATACATTTAATAAATTAACTAGCAATAAATATGGCGTAAATCAAATGGCTGATAAAAGTTTACTTTTATATATTTATTTTCATAGTAAAAATTATTCATAGCTTTGTAAGCCGCACAGCCTCACTAATTTTTGAATAGACTAAAAATCCTCTTCCTAAAGTATCAGCCCTATTTCCAATACCTGCTTTTAGAATTGTGCCATATTTACAAAACAATTGTTTTAGCTTAGGAATTGTGATATTTGAAATGTTATCAATAAAAAGCATTTGAGTCTCAAAAACTTTCATTTGGGGTAAAATAAAAGAAAATATAATTTAATAATTTATTTACAGTTATAAAAACATTAATAGCAAAGATCTAATCTTTTTTAAGATATTCTTGATAATTAGAGGCAACTCATTGGTAATTAAATATTTACTATTTTTAAAATAGATTGTCATTTTTGATAATTCAATCTCAAAAAATTTACCATCATTTAATAGGAAAAGTAAAGTATAATTTTTTTTTATACACCAGCCTAACTCCGGCTTGTGTCGATAAACATTTTCCTCTTTCAATTTCATATCCATAAAACTTCCAATTGAACTTTTTGTTGGTAAATTTTTATATGTAAATGTAGTTGGGAATGTATCTAGTTTAATTAATAACGGAAGATTTTTTAAATCTACATTAATTATGTTTTTTTGACATTTTTGATATAACAAAGTTATAGTTTGTTGTTTAAATTCATCCGTAAGCTTGTCGTATTTCGTTTTTTGTTTTAAATTTACATCTGTTACTTCAAAAAAAATTTTTTTTGCAATTTATCAAATTTTTTTTTATAATCAAGTTTTTTTCACAATACACAAATCCACCATTAAGCTGGTAAGAAAATTTATAAAAAGAATCTTCAATCACAACTAAAACGAGTCTTTCCATTTTTAAATTAAGGTATGCCATGCCGTAAATAATTGTTTTTAATTGGGAATTAGTAAATAAAAATATTTCTGTTTTGATATTATTAAGATAAAAATAAATTCATAATCAAAACAATCTTCAAATTTATATTAAATAATTTCGACCCGTTAAAAGTATTGTCTTCTTTAAAATTAATTATATTTAAAAGATTAGTTTTAGTTAAATTTCTAGATTTTAAATCATAAATTTCTAATTTGATATCATCAAAATACACAGTGTTGTCGATTTTTTCAATAATACCAAATTTTTCCGAAACTTTAAAATTTTTTAAAAATCGGAAATCACAAACTTTTGGCAAAAAATCTGAAAATATTGGGTGACGAAGTGCATCGTATGCGGAAATACGATTTATTGGATTTTTTTCAAGCATTTTCGACAGTAAATCATTACAACCAAAATCAATATCATTTTTAATTCGTAAAAGTGTTATAAAAACTTTACCTGCAGAATAAATATCGACACTTTTCGTATACGATAACTTGTTAATAATTTCCGGCGCCACATAATCTTCTGTTCCACAAATTGAAAATTTATTTTTATTTTCAAAACAACTTAGACCAAAGTCACAAATTTTTACTGAGTTATCCTGAATGAGGATATTAGCTAATTTTATATCTCTATGAATTATATTTTTAGAATGTAAATATTCTAAACCACATAAAATCATACGAATTATTTTTTTTGAAATATTAATATCGACGTTATATTCGTTAATAAAATTAATTAAATTATATTCGCACAACTCTGTTACTAAACAAATATTTTTTGGCGTTTCGTAAAAATCTATAAATCTTAATATGTTTTCGTGATTTAATGAAGACAAAATATTTATTTCTGTTTTTGATTTTTCATTTTTTGGTAAAAATTTTATACTTACATTTTTATTATCTTTATCAATTCCTTTGTAAACAGCCCCGGATGCTCCTTCGCCTATAATATTTTTTTTGATATATTCCATATGTTTATTTTGGGGTAAAAACTAATTAAAAAAAAAATATATTTTTGAATAATTTAGAACTATTATATAGAAATGTAGTGTAGAACTATTATATAGAAATGTAATTTAATAGTTAATATAGAGATATTATATAAAGTTAATATAGAGATATTATATAAAGTTAATATAGAGATATTATATAAAGTTAATATAGAAATATTATATAAAGTTAATATAGAGATATTATATAGAGTTAATATAGAAATGTAATAGAATTAATGTAGAATTAATATATATATATAGAGTTATTATAGAATTAATATATAGGTTTTTTATAGAAATATTTCTAATAATACAAATATGAAGTATTAAATATTAATAAAGAAATACAAACATAGAATCCAACGTTAATATAGAAGTACTAAATATTAATAAAGAAATACAAATATATTTTAATAATAAAACTAGTTTTTCTTTTTCCTTCTTCTAGTAACTTCTGCATTTGTGTCCGCATCACAAGCTACTATTTTTATTAAATTTGTTTTATAATATTCATTATTAACGTACATGCAAAAATTTTTGACTATAAATTTCCAGACCCCCTCCACGTGATTGTAAGAACAAATCTCACCTTTAAAACTTACAGTACCAGTTACTGATCTATTAAAGACTATTGGAACACTCTCATCGAATTTTTCCAGAATAAATTTAGCCTGTTTACGAGTATAAATGTTTTGTTTGACTTTTTTATCTAAAAAGTCTACAAGAGCTCTGCCTATTATTGATTGTCTATAAAATTCATACATTGAAATAAAAGGGTAAAAAAATAAAACACAATGTTTTCTTTAGCAAAAAAGTAAATTTAAATATAAAAAGTTATCTTTTCAGTACTAAAAATAAATAAAATTTAATAGACATGTTTACATAGAAATTTTTATAGATTTTAAAAAACTTGATTTTACAGGTACACATTTTTATACAATATTTATGCAAATCTTTTATTTGATGGAAAAGTAATATAACTATTATAAATTATAAAATAATACCAATCTAATTAAATCTTAAATATAGATTGTAACAATTAATTTTTATATATAGTACATTATAATGTAAATCTTAGTTGTAAATTTAAATGAATAAAATCCTATTTATACAATAATAATTAATTCTTATACATGTAGTTCTCAAATCCTATATATATATAATTTATAATAATTAACTATATATAATCAATAGTAATTCAAATCTTAGTTTAAAGTTGCAAAATTATTTTTTTTTATAGCCCCATGAATAATCAAAATAATCTTAATAATCTTTTTAGTAGTGGACTATTTCCCAATACACCAACGAAAGACAACACTTCTATAAATTTAGGAAATTATAATGGAATGAGTAATATCTTTAATCAGTCAAATATTGATGTCAAAAGTGGGTCAAGAGATACACAATATACACCACAGAAATTAAAAGATGAAAGGGGGTTTTCAACATTGGAGTTCAATCATATCAACATTATGAAGGAATACTCACATAAAAGTTGTGATGAAATAAGATGGGAAGATTATAATATTGGTAGGAGACCTAACACTTCATTAAACCAGGTACCTTACAATCTGTACAACCTTCAATTCCTCAAGCTAATTTCTACGCAACCTTCAATTCCTNTTAATTAAACTAATATAATTTTTATTGGTGAAGATTTTTTAAGTGGAAAACAAAACATACAATTAATTAATAATGAATAATTTATACTATAAACTTAAAATAAATCTCTCTTTGTTATAAATTGGCACAACGTATTAAATGAATACCTGATTTGTAAATTTATGATGTGTACATAAGAATAGTTATACTAAGTGCTTATAATTTTAACATGATTATGTCGCTTATAAAGTTTTAAATGTATTTGATGCTTTAAATGAGATAAGTGTTATTTCGGAATAAATAAATTAAAATTTAGGTACTATTTCTTAGCTTATATAAAATATAACAATATACTATTTATTAAAGAATATATAATATTTCTAGTAACAATAAAATAGTATCTTGGTTGTAATTAAATCCATTACTTATAATTTCAGATTCATCATCAACATTATTTGTATCTCTTTTTTTGGTTTTTTTATCTTTTTTAGATTTTGATTTATCTGTAGATTTATTAGACTTTTGAGTTTGATTTGAGTTATTTGCCGGATCAGAATTTTGATTATTTGGATTTGTTGATGCTGGTTGATTGCCTACAGTTTGAGGAGAAGATGGATCAGACAATAGTAAAACATCGCCTTGTGAACTTGACTGATTTGTTGGTAAATTATTAGGATCTACTGTACTTCCATTAGGTTGTTGTGTTTCACCAGATGATTGTTGTGTTCCTCCAGAAGATTGTTGTGTTCCTCTAGAAGATTGTTGTGTTCCTCTAGAAGATTGTCCATCAGAAGGATTTACTCCTAATTCTGTGCTAAATTGAGAATTTTCAGATATATTAATGATTGGATTAGACATAGAATTATTTAGCTCTTCAACTGTAGGAGCATATCTTAAAATATCTTCATTATTTCTAATATTAGAAGAGCCAGATATTTCTTGTTGAGATATATTTTTATTATCCTGGTCAAGTGTTGTAATTGTAACAACACCTTTTTCATCAGTCTTTATATTATAAGTAATTGAATCGTCAAGTGGTAATATTTCTGGTGCAGTGTCAGTAATTACAAGCTGTGGGTTTTTAGTACATTTATTTTTCAATAAAAAAATAAAAAAAAATAGCATAAAACTAATTTAAAAATTTTTTTTATTATTTTTTTTTTCAAAAAATTTATAGAATGTTCAAAATACAAACAAATTATTTTTTAATACTGTTTAAATATTTTTTTCTTTAAGAAATTATTTTGGATTTTTAAAATTTTTAAGAATTTTTCCTCATAACATTTTTTATCTTTTTCTAATAAATTTTTCAATATATTAATATAGTTATAAATCGATTTCCCGTCTATTTTTACCTTTGATAACATCTTTTCGTATTTTTCTGCTACTTCTTCAAGTCTCAATTTTATATAATTTTTCTTTTCTTCTTGAGATTTTATTTTTTTATTGATTTTTGTATACAACTCTTGTAATTTATCTTTTTTTAAAGCAAGACTTTCATTTGTTGTGACTAATTCGTAGTAAAATTTTCTGTACTTGTCGAGTACCTCTTCATCAAATTTACTAAAGATATTTTCTTCATTTGTACTGTCAATTATAAAAGTAGTTTTAAGGTTGTCTACTAACTTTGAAGTTTTAGTAGTGGATGTTATCAGAGTATCTTTAATATTTTTTACTAATTTACTATTTAATATTATATTTTCATTATTAATTAGTATATCTTTTTCATTATCTTTACAAATATAGGAAGTTTGACCTTTAATTATAAGACTTGGGTAATCATCTAAAATTAAAGTATCTCTATCTATTACATATAATTTATTACAATTAAAATATTTATAATCTTTAGTATTATAAATATATTTTAATATAAGAATATTATTACTTAACTCATAAACCTCTATACTATTTTTATAAAACAAAAAAACGTACTTATTGATTTCTATAAAATGTATTGAAAGACCAGCACTCATTTTTATTACACTTATAGGACTAGAAAGATTTAAGGAAAATATAGATTCATAAAAACACTTTCTATAAATCTTGTCATTACAATCAACCAACCAAATGTGATCTTTTTCAATTGTAAAGTCTTTAACATCTTCTGCTAAAATTAAAGATGTCTTGATAGTCAGATTTATTAGCTGGTTTTTTGTATTAAGAACTAAGATGGAAGACCCGTAGATAAAATATTTTTTTACTAAAATATAAAGTGGAACATCATTCCATATAATTTTATCTTTATATACTAAAATGATA
The DNA here is from genome assembly GCA_018835575.1 of Cotesia chilonis. NCBI lineage: Eukaryota > Metazoa > Arthropoda > Insecta > Hymenoptera > Braconidae > Cotesia > Cotesia chilonis. Next base: position 56,849 of record RJVT01000166.1, read on the forward strand.
TCGTTATTTATAAAATCAATAGATAAAAAATCTAATGTGTCAATATCTTTAACAACCTCGGATTTTTTATGTCCTAGAAGATCAACTTTAAGAAGTGTTTTTTCATCTAAGTAATAAAAAAAAGGCTTTTTGTAGGTTGAATACATAAAATTGCCAGTAATATAATTTTTATAAAAGCGCATACAGGGATGAAAAAATTACTATAAAATTTAAAAAAACTAATAATTTTATTTGAAACACAAGCTTTACTTTTTATAGCAAAGTCTTAGTCTATTAAATCTAAAGTACAATTTACGATACAATAAAAAAGCTTAGACTAGATTTATTTATAACAATAAAGTTATTTGTTGTCTAGTCTATGATTTTAATGATATATAGTTTATAATATAAGAATATATATTTAATCAATACATTATTATAAATCAATTTAATCAATACATTATTATAAATCAATTTAATCAATACATTATTATAAATCAATTTAATCAATACATTATTATAAATCAATTTAATCAATACATTGTTATAAATCAATTTAATCAATACATTATTATAAAATTTACTTATTATCAATCATCCAAGTATGTAATTTCTAATAGCTTTAACTCTGTAAAATTTATATTCATCTTAGCCTTCAAATATAAAACTTAATTGAATATCTAATAAATAATTTTGTGTACTTAAATAAAATATCTTCTTTGTTTTGTAAAAACTTGAATTTTAATGATAAAATTTATAGATTTTTTTATTATAAAAACAAATATCAATAGCATAAATTAAGAAAAAATTTTGCATAAATTGATATTTATATATGCCGTTGTAATTTATATACATTTTTTAATGACGTCAATTTTAATTTAAAAATTTACATATCATAATTTTAGACATGTTACAATAAAAACCTAGAAGTCAAACAAAGAACTTTATTTTTTTATAAAAAATACACCGGGAAAATCGATTTTGCATTCTTCCATTTGTTTAAGAGTACATCTTCCACCAGAAAGTATTTCCTCGTCAGCTTTAGTCACAATTTCTTCCTCAACAACAGGTTTTGCTTTGAATTTCCTACTTTTTTTTACATCAGGTACTTTTATTAAGATATTATCATAATTATTTTTATAATTGATTTTTTGATTGACTAGTTCTAAATCTTCATTAAAAACAAAAAACCCCGTTTCTTTCATAGTTAAAGAAATGCAACTAATAAAAGGATACCAATACCAGTAATTTAAAAACAATACAGTTCCCGCTAATCTCTCATTTGTAATTTTATTACATAAATTTGTAATACTGAAAATAACATTTCTTCCACCAGCCTCACTAAGTCCTCTTCCTAGCATTGCACCAAATTTGACTGAACTATCTTCCGATCTATCAATAATAATTTTGTTTATTCTATTAATTATTCGTTTATAATTTTTTACAAGATGTTGATTACATTGCATTATTACAAGACCGATTCCTATCAAAGAAGATTGTTTGACCAATGGATTAGAATCATAAATTAAACCTTCGAGAAGATCGCAAACCTTTTCATTCCCAGTACCTGAAAAGAAAAAACCAAGTGTAATACCGACCCCTGACCTAACCGCGAAATTATGATTTTCTGCTAAAGGTTCTAACGTTTTTATTAGTAAGTCTTTTTCTAGACAGCAAATTAATCCAAGTGAAATCACAGCATTCCTTTTGACGTCATCATCTTCATGATTTATGTATGGAAGAAGTTTAGATATCATTTCCAAATCTCCAGTACCTACAAATGCAGTACCAATACTTAAAACATATCCAAATGGATCTTCAACTGTATGAACTGATTTAGAAAATCCCACTATAAGTGCATTTGACAAGCCTATTGTTCTTTTTACTCTTTCGAAAGTAGAGTCTTCTTCTAAAATACGCAAATATTCTAAAAGGCTAAAATCTTGTGTTCCGCATCCCAATAAGCCTATTCCAAGGTTGTTGCCTCATCAAAATTGTATTTTTGAATTTTTCCAATTTTTTTAATTTGTCAATTATAAAATTATTGTTTGATCCCACGTTTATCAAACCAAGTCCCATACAAACACCAAAAACAAGTTCTTCCGATAAGAATTCTTCTGCTTCTAAGAAATAAAGTAACAATTCGTTATCCGCTTCATTATTAGTACCATTATTAATAAGACCAAGTGCTTGTAATGAACCTCCTTCTTTATTTGTAGATTCATTTGGAATGTAATTTTTTAATATCTCGTAAGGATTATCACTGTTGTAATGAATCATTCCCAGATTTGAAATGTCGCTATATCTTGACCACTCTTTCATATTGCAAAAAATATCCGAATTATTTCTATAAAAAGTATCATTTGTAGTTCCTAAGTTCATTAATGAGTTTACGAGGGAAATGTGAGGAGACCTTGCCTTAGCAATAGAATCTAAAAATTTAAAACTAGTAACATTTTCTGCTACTAGAAATTTAGTAAAAATTTCTTTTTTAAAATCACCTGATAAAATCAAATTGAGTCTTTCATTTTCCAAATGAAGGTTTAACTTGTAACATTCCCTTACATAAAAACAAAGATTATAGCATAAACAGATATCAGAAGGTTCTAATTTTAGTATTAAAGATTTAACTTCTTTTATCATATTAAAATGCATAAAAGCGTCTGTTAAAACAAACAAAGTTTCTTTTGTTTCCTGATTATTAATTTTAATAATCATGTGATAAAACCTGTCTTTATTTTTTACTTCATTACAAATATATTTTAAAAGAGGCACATTTGTAATTCTTTTACTAAAAGCTTTCTCAAAAAGATCAAATTCTTCAATTTGAAAAAGATAGCCTATTTTGTCATCAGAAATTTTATCTGATTCTATAAGTTGTAAAATAAACTTTTTACAAATATGATTTCTATTAGAAATTAAGCTAAGCATCATCCTGTCTATCAAAGCTTTAGAATAGAATGTTTTATCATTTAAAAAAAGATCTCCTGCCTTGAGAGCAAAATCTATTGATTCTTCATAATTTTGAAGAATGAAATGGATTTTCGAAAGACATAATAAAGAATCACTAGAAGAACCGGAAAACAGTCCCAAATAGTCTCTCATGTACAAAGCCAAACTGTCAATATTTGAATTTATAATAGAAATGGCTTCTTGTTCTTTACCATTTTCAAGAAGGTATTTTATATTTGGAAGAATTTTCAATGACTGCATAAATGAGGGTAAGAAAATAAACAAAATTTAAAAAATTAGAAATTATTATTTAAAATGTTAACTTAGAAAGATTACAATAAATAAATATAAATGAAGGATTGTAATTTTATTTTCTAATGAGAATCTTTTAGGTTTAATTTGTAACCTAATTGGTTTCTTTAGCTAACAAAAGAGGTATTTCTTTAATATAAAATTTATTAAGTGGGTTTAACAACTTGATATTTAAATTTTACAAATAATTTCTTATTTGTATAATTTAACCAATTCTAAAGTAACAAAATGGAAGGCAATTACTGTACATATAAAAATTCACTATTGTAAATGTTTTATAAATTAGTTGCATAAACACTCGTTTCTCATTAAAGTGAGATTTTATTTATAATATAATTACATATTGTATCTGTTTTTAAATTAAACTATTATTAAATATATTAATAATAACATTTAAGTTAATACAACGATTACATATAAAAATTAATATACCTATTATTTATATTAAGATACCTATTATTTATATTAAGATTAGTATAATTAATAATATAGATAAATATAATTATTGAATAACAATGTTAATATAAATACTACAATAAAAATTAATATACCCATTACAAATATTGATAATAATAAATTTATTTTAATTAAAAATGTTCTACTTGATAAATGTAAATCCCTGTTTGACAATCATAATCTTCAAACTTTTTATATTGATCATTCTTTAATTCATAAATAAATCTATCTTGAATTCCTTTATTTGGGTAACTTTCTGCCTTTCCAATTATCAATGAGTCATCGGTTTTACTAGCAGGGTAAAATTTTTCTACTGTAACTCTTGCAGATAAATTTAAACCATGACCAGGTTTATCTGTAATATATACATGTTCCCTATTAAATAACAACTTTTTATTAATATTTTCAACAGTCAAATCAGACACCTTGACAGGTTCTAAATATTCAATTTTTCCTTTACCTGGAAAAATAAGTGTAAAGTTATTAATTCTATTCATTCCACGTATCTCATTGAAACTAGGAATAGAGTAAAAATCCATTTCTTTTTCATCTTCAGGATCTCTGTAATCTAAATTAGAATTTACAGGTAGTTTTTGTAAGTCTTTAGAAATGGGTTCCGCTAAGAGTCTTTTAAATGGAGACAACTCCTTTTCTATAAAATGAAATTTTATATTTTTTGTTCCATAAGGATCAGACTTGTCTACTTGACATTGTAAATATTTTGAGAATCATTGTTGTACAAAACTGAAGATGTTTGAGGGAATAAGCTTTGATTTGTTTGAGGGAGAAAGCTTTGATTTGTTTGGTTTTGAAAAAGAGGTGTTTGCATTGAAGAATTAAAAAAAGGTTGTTGCATAAAAGACTGGGAAACATTAGACGGAATGTCATTTTGAGTCACATTCGGATTTTGTTCATTTGATTGAAAAATATTATTATTCTGTAATTGTGTTGTAACAGGAAGGGGTTTTGAGCAGGTTGTGGCTGATTAGTAAAAATAGATCCTGTCTGAGGATTAAAAATTGAATTACTTTTTACATTCAAAAAATTAAAAGATGACTCAGTAGGTTGCGTAGACATAGTTTGAGGAATTGAAGGTTGCGTAGAAATAGCTTGAGGAATTGAAGGTTGCGTAGAAATAGCTTGAGGAATTGAAGGTTGTACAGATTGTAAGGGTACCTGGTTTAATGAAGTATTAGGTCTCCTACCAATATTATAATCTTCCCATCTTATTTCATCACAACTTTTATGTGAGTATTCCTTCATAATGTTGATATGATTGAACTCCAATGTTGAAAACCCCCTTTCATCTTTTAATTTCTGTGGTGTATATTGTGTATCTCTTGACCCACTTTTGACATCAATATTTGACTGATTAAAGATATTACTCATTCCATTATAATTTCCTAAATTTATAGAAGTGTTGTCTTTCGTTGGTGTATTGGGAAATAGTCCACTACTAAAAAGATTATTAAGATTATTTTGATTATTCATGGGGCTATAAAAAAAATAATTTTGCAACTTTAAACTAAGATTTGAATTACTATTGATTATATATAGTTAATTATTATAAATTATATATATATAGGAATTAGTTATAAATAGGATTTGAGAACTACATGTATAAGAATTAATTATTATTGTATAAATAGGATTTTATTCATTTGTAAATTTACAACTAAGATTTACATTATAATGTACTATATATAAAAATTAATTGTTACAATCTATATTTAAGATTTAATTAGATTGGTATTATTTTATAATTTATAATAGTTATATTACTTTTCCATCAAATAAAAGATTTGCATAAATATTGTATAAAAATGTGTACCTGTAAAATCAAGTTTTTTAAAATCTATAAAAATTTCTAAGTAAAACATGTCTATTAAATTTTATTTATTTTTAGTACTGAAAAGATAACTTTTTATATTTAAATTTACTTTTTTGCTAAAGAAAACATTGTGTTTTATTTTTTTACCCTTTTATTTCAATGTATGAATTTTATAGACAATCAATAATAGGCAGAGCTCTTGTAGACTTTTTAGATAAAAAAGTCAAACAAAACATTTATACTCGTAAACAGGCTAAATTTATTCTGGAAAAATTCGATGAGAGTGTTCCAATAGTCTTTAATAGATCAGTAACTGGTACTGTAAGTTTTAAAGGTGAGATTTGTTCTTACAATCACGTGGAGGGGGTCTGGAAATTTATAGTCAAAAATTTTTGCATGTACGTTAATAATGAATATTATAAAACAAATTTAATAAAAATAGTAGCTTGTGATGCGGACACAAATGCAGAAGTTACTAGAAGAAGGAAAAAGAAAAACTAGTTTTATTATTAAAATATATTTGTATTTCTTTATTAATATTTAGTACTTCTATATTAACGTTGGATTCTATGTTTGTATTTCTTTATTAATATTTAATACTTCATATTTGTATTATTAGAAATATTTCTATAAAAAACCTATATATTAATTCTATAATAACTCTAGATTACATTTCTATATTAATTCTACATTAATTCTAGATTACATTTCTATATTAACTCTATATAATATCTCTATATTAACTTTATATAATATCTCTATATTAACTTTATATAATACCTCTATATTAACTATTAAATTACATTTCTATATAATAGTTCTACACTACATTTCTATATAATAGTTCTACATTATTCAAAAATATATTTTTTTTTTAATTAGTTTTTACCCCAAAATAAACATATGGAATATATCAAAAAAAATATTATAGGCGAAGGAGCATCCGGGGCTGTTTACAAAGGAATTGATAAAGATAATAAAAATGTAAGTATAAAATTTTTACCAAAAAATGAAAAATCAAAAACAGAAATAAATATTTTGTCTTCATTAAATCACGAAAACATATTAAGATTTATAGATTTTTACGAAACGCCAAAAAATATTTGTTTAGTAACAGAGTTGTGCGAATATAATTTAATTAATTTTATTAACGAATATAACGTCGATATTAATATTTCAAAAAAAATAATTCGTATGATTTTATGTGGTTTAGAATATTTACATTCTAAAAATATAATTCATAGAGATATAAAATTAGCTAATATCCTCATTCAGGATAACTCAGTAAAAATTTGTGACTTTGGTCTAAGTTGTTTTGAAAATAAAAATAAATTTTCAATTTGTGGAACAGAAGATTATGTGGCGCCGGAAATTATTAACAAGTTATCGTATACGAAAAGTGTCGATATTTATTCTGCAGGTAAAGTTTTTATAACACTTTTACGAATTAAAAATGATATTGATTTTGGTTGTAATGATTTACTGTCGAAAATGCTTGAAAAAAATCCAATAAATCGTATTTCCGCATACGATGCACTTCGTCACCCAATATTTTCAGATTTTTTGCCAAAAGTTTGTGATTTCCGATTTTTAAAAAATTTTAAAGTTTCGGAAAAATTTGGTATTATTGAAAAAATCGACAACACTGTGTATTTTGATGATATCAAATTAGAAATTTATGATTTAAAATCTAGAAATTTAACTAAAACTAATCTTTTAAATATAATTAATTTTAAAGAAGACAATACTTTTAACGGGTCGAAATTATTTAATATAAAATTTGAAGATTGTTTTGATTATGAATTTATTTTTTATCTTAATAATATCAAAACAGAAATATTTTTATTTACTAATTCCCAATTAAAAACAATTATTTACGGCATGGCATACCTTAATTTAAAAATGGAAAGACTCGTTTTAGTTGTGATTGAAGATTTTTCTTATAAATTTTCTTACCAGCTTAATGGTGGATTTGTGTATTGTGAAAAAAACTTGATTATAAAAAAAAAATTTGATAAATTGCAAAAAAAATTTTTTTTGAAGTAACAGATGTAAATTTAAAACAAAAAACGAAATACGACAAGCTTACGGATGAATTTAAACAACAACTATAACTTTGTTATATCAAAAATGTCAAAAAAACATAATTAATGTAGATTTAAAAAATCTTCCGTTATTAATTAAACTAGATACATTCCCAACTACATTTACATATAAAAATTTACCAACAAAAAGTTCAATTGGAAGTTTTATGGATATGAAATTGAAAGAGGAAAATGTTTATCGACACAAGCCGGAGTTAGGCTGGTGTATAAAAAAAAATTATACTTTACTTTTCCTATTAAATGATGGTAAATTTTTTGAGATTGAATTATCAAAAATGACAATCTATTTTAAAAATAGTAAATATTTAATTACCAATGAGTTGCCTCTAATTATCAAGAATATCTTAAAAAAGATTAGATCTTTGCTATTAATGTTTTTATAACTGTAAATAAATTATTAAATTATATTTTCTTTTATTTTACCCCAAATGAAAGTTTTTGAGACTCAAATGCTTTTTATTGATAACATTTCAAATATCACAATTCCTAAGCTAAAACAATTGTTTTGTAAATATGGCACAATTCTAAAAGCAGGTATTGGAAATAGGGCTGATACTTTAGGAAGAGGATTTTTAGTCTATTCAAAAATTAGTGAGGCTGTAGCGGCTTACAAAGCTATGAATAATTTTTACTATGAAAATAAATATATAAAAGTAAACTTTTATCAGCCATTTGATTTACGCCATATTTATTGCTAGTTAATTTATTAAATGTATTAATTTTGTAATTTATTTTTTAATTAAAATTGTAACTTATCCTCGATACTAAATTTATATTTTAACGGATATGACGTCAATGTTATTTATTTTTTAACTTTAAGAAATCTTATATCTTTTTTTTTGATAATTTAAATTTCTAAAAAACTCATAAGATACAAATATAGCTGAAATTATAACGTCTTTTCATTATTAAAATTAACCCCCTTATTAAAATGGATCATTTCATTAAAAAAGAAGGATTTTCTAAAGATAGCAACGTAAATGAGAATAACTTAAAAGAAAAGAAGAAAATTGATAATAAATATTCTGAAGATGCTAATTCAGTTTTTAATTTTGATAATGAATTTGGAACTAAATATAATTTTTCATATTCCAATAACATAGAGCGAAATGAAGTTTGTATTGATCCTAGAGATATTTTCCATACTAATATTTTTAACGAAAATCAAAAAAAAAGCCAAAAGTTTGAAGAAAATTTTCAAGGTACTAATATAAATTCAATTTTTAAATATCAATCAAATACAAAAGTTAAATCAAATCAAACTCCATTGATAAATTCTCTCGAAATCCGATATATAATAATAGTACTGGTTTGAACGAAACTTCTTTTGTAAATAATAAAAATCCTCCGAATTTATTAAAAAAATGTAAATCTGCAGATATTAATAGAAATATTAACGAAAATAATGTGCTTTCTAGACAATCGAACATTACAAATCCAAATTTCCAATTTATACATCCTTCTTATTACAATGGAATTCCTCTATCTAAACGATCTAATAACCATTTTCGTTATAATGTACCGTTAGCCGAGTATAATAGAAAAGATATGCCTCATTTCATTCAAAATAATAATAAGGTAATGAATCAACAATTTAAACAGCGGAATAACTTTCAAAGCACTACCCATGAACCACGTTATGTTCATTTACCAGTTAATATTGGAATACATAATCATATTATTAATCCTACTAATAACTCAGTTTTAAATATAAATAGAAATTTTGTTTCGATTGAAAAACATAAGAATTTTAAAAAACCTTTTAAAAAAATTATAACTATTAAAGTGGATGGAACAGCTTTACACGCTTTCAAAACTGTTAACGTTTCTTTCAATTTTAAGAGCATTTGTAGTGGATTTAATGAAACGACTTTTTTAACGTATGTAAATTCTTTTAACGAAACACTTGGTATAATGAAAATACCTTATAAGTATGGGACTGTTTTAAGTTTTGTATTTAATGAACTTAAAAAATGTAACGGTTATTTTAACACTAGTTTAATAACTTGGAATCAATTGTCGCAAGTTATTAAGCATTTTAGTTGGATAAACCAAATATACTTATTTCTTGTATATCCTTTTGAACAGTTTGTTTGTGGATTTAAACAAATTCGAGTGTATGAAGATTTAAAAATTTTTAAAAGTTTTGAAATTGATTTTTCAAGGTTTAGTACCACTGACATCGATATTTGCTTAAGTAAAGGTAAAATTCCTGATATATTTTTTTTATTAGAAATTTTAGATCCATGTAAAGTCAAGATAGATGGCATAATGATCCTTTTAAATTTTTTTGTAGATATCATTCATGTTAAATTTAGAAGAATTTTTAAAGAAAAGCAAATAATATACAAACCAAAAGAATTTTTTAACAATAAAAGTGAATCAGAAGCACGTTCACTATATGAAAAAATCCGAAAAAATTTTTTTGTTAAATTGGAAAATGTTGAAGAAAAAAAAAGTCTTTTTTTATTAAAAAAATGTATTTCTCTGAGTATAGAGCATGGGAAAATGTGTAAGAAGAAATATTTGGGATTTAATATTGATCAGTCTTTTTTAAATATGGTATTAAATATTATGGTAATACTAAAAGAAAATTCGCTTTTTGAAATTGACTTGATTTTAGATTTTATTAGATTCTGCGGGAAAACATATTTTTTTGAAAATAGTTTTTTATTTAAATTTTGTTATAAACATTGTAAAACTGACCCTGTTTTCACATTGGAAATTTTATCTAATGTTAAATTTAGTAGAATTCATAATAAGAAATTTTTGAAGCGATTGAATAAATTTATATTGCCGAAAATTGAGTTTTTCAATAATCAATTTAACCAAAATCAGATTTTAGATGATAATAAATTGCTGGAGAATATTATAAGATCCTTTGTTTGTGTAAAAAGTATGAAAAATAGATTTAAAGAAGTATTTAAAAAGATTTTAATGTATTTTGACTATTTGTATACAAATAGACTTTTTTATAAAAAGAGAAATTCATCGGATCTTTTTAAAATAATATTAGTTATGATGTCATATGAAGATGTAAAAATTTTTATTTATTCGGATTATGAATTTGTTAAAAGATTAAAAATAATTCCTGGAATAAGAGATCTTGTGTAATGTTAGATATATTATTTATAATAAATATGTTATTTCGATTTTAACATTTACTTAAATTGATTTACCTCTATAAAAAATCTAAATTAAATTTTAAAATTAAGCAAACATTCCAATTTAGATAGGAAGTAGCATTTTATAATAAGACAAATAAATTAATGTAAAAATTTTAAATTATTTTTCACTCTTAAATTATATAAGTTGCAAATACTTTTACCATAAATTGTATTGTGTCACAAATAATTGTAAGTAAACTAATTTTTAATTCTTTATCTTTATAAAACAATATAGCTAAAATATATTTATCAAAAAAATTAACTTAGCTAATTAATTATATTGAGAAAGTAAATAAATGTATTATTGTTTAATACAGAAGAAACATATTAAGTCATTGTTTCTAAACCTATAAAAGCTCATATATCTAATTTATAATTTTTTTAAATAAAGTTATAAAAAAAAATTTATATTTTGTTATATTGTTTATGCATCATATTTTTTTGACACAAAATGAGGCAAATGATTAGTAAATAAAATAGTTTATAAAGCTGTCATGTTTTTTTTGTTATTAAACAATTTAAAATATCACTTACATGAAATGAAAATTAAAAAATTTATTCAAGCATCACGTTAATATTGTATATTATTGATGTTGAGACTAAATAGAAATAATACTTTCCTAGATAAATGTTTAAAAATAAATAGAGATTATTTATGCTTAGCTCTTTGAGTATTAATGAAGCTTATTTATCCCAGCCTACATATTTTAATTAAGGTTATAAAAATTTCTTATATTTTATTTTGTAAAATATCTCAAATATTACTTATAAAGCAAAAACATACAATTGTAAATAAACTTTGAATCAGTTTTTAATTTAATTTACTAAATTTGCAAATATTTTTTGTATCCAATTTAAAATATTTTTATATGGTAAATTTCAATTTATTATTTTAAAAATAAACATAAATTGGTATTTATTAATAAACTTACAAATCCAACATATTCTAGACTTACAATTTTTAACTGTAACTATTTGTTTTAAATCTTTCATTTTTTTCTCTTTAAACAATATATTTAAACTCAAAATTATAAATAGCCAAATTTTTTAGTAAAGTCTGACTTGTAAACAAAATTTAACTTAAATATTTTTGTATGATATTATTTATTTTTTACAGAGCAATGTACATTACTAAATAATTTTAAGATTTATATCAACAATGACTTACCACATTTGAAGGTACTAAAGTACTTTAATTCTAATTGGGCCTTAAATCGATAAAAAAGATATAAAAAACAAACATTGCGTTTCAAACAAACAAACAAGACCTATAAATATACATTTTTTAGGGTAAATTAGTCAAATATTTTATTTCTTATCATTATAACTTTTATCTAAGTTTTTTAAGATATACAGCTTTAAAATTTTATCTTGACTATAAATAATACTATGTAGCGAGATTCTACGACATTTTTGACTAAGATGATAATAAACAATTTCTAAAACAAAATAGATGTTTTATAATTCAATAAGTAAAAAAGACAATTGTAAACAATGATCGAGGAAATTTTTATAACATCAAATGGTGTAGTTCTAATAGGTGATATTTCATTGTATCCGAAAAATCCTTTATATCCAACCACTCATACAATGACAAACAATTAACACAGTTGAACTGTAATGATATTACATTAGCCATTTTATATCAAAATATCGATGTATTTTATGTTTTGAAACTTCTCAATGACTTAAAAACCCTTATAGAACAGAATATTAGTACTTTAAATGCAAAAAACATTCTTAACAATTATTTTTTTCTAAAAGAATTAATTTTTACAAAAACATCAAAAAAGAAATTACTTAATTATAAAGTTCCTATTTTATGCGCAGAAGAAGTTTATATTGATGTAATAGAAACTTACAATGCCATAGTTCACAAAGATTTAACTGTTTGTGATGTTACGGGGTATTGTTTTCTTAAACCAAGATTTAATGATAGAATTTTTTTAAAACTAATAATTCGCAGCGACAAAGATCTAAAAATTTTATCTAATTACAAAATAATCGAAAGATTTAATAAATTAGAAATGGAACTTAACGTGGAAAATAAAGATCTTCAAATTTTAAAATATAAAAAAAATGGGAAACTACCTTTTAATTTAGAATTTAACCAAGATAGTATCAACATACAATCTGACGACACAACTTTTGATTTTTTACAAATTGTAATTCCATTTTCACAAGTTTATAATAAATTGGACATAGAAATATCTAAAGGTCAAATAATAAATAATGAAGATAACAACAATATTACATGGAAATTTAAGAAAATGAAAATTGGAACAGCGTCTTTAAAATTTAAAAACTTAAGTAAATTGATAAAAAACGGATCTATATCTGCAAACTTTAAAATTTCACAAACTAATAAAAATATATTAAATATAGAAAAGGCAATATGTATAGATAATCAATCTATAAATTTATGGATAAAATATGATGCATTTGGGAATAAAGTAGATTTTAGACTTTAGAAAAATAAAATCTTTAATATTTTTTACAAGATTCAATCAACAGACTTATTAGTTTATTAAATTTTACGTAAAGTGTGTTTATTTTTAATAAATGTCTCTATGACATTAGAAAGACATATATATTTTACAAAAAATGGACATATTTTGCATTTTTAATTTTTCGCTTCATATTTGTCTGCAACATTTAGCTTTTATTTTTTACAAACACAATTTAATCATATTCTTATTTTTTGTTAGAAAGAAATGATCTGTTTTTTCAATTAAATTTATATTTACCTGAAAAAAATAGACAAAATTTTTTAATAAGGTATATGTTTTCCCTTTGCTTTTAAAATACAAGTTTTTTACATAAATTTACATCAATTTTTTGCCATATTTCAATCACCTTTTTCTTTAATTTTTTTAGATTTTTACAATTGCATTTTCTTACTTCACATTTTATAAAATCTTATAATTGCTTATTTGGATTCAAAACTGGAAACTGAGCAGGCCATTATAAGACAACAATATTTATTCATAAGTTTTGATGTGTGCTTAGGATCATTGTCTTGTTGAAAAATAAAATTTTCATTAAGGCACATTTTTCTAGCAGAAACCTTTCATTTTTTTGTGATAATGGCTTTATACACTTAAATATCCATATTTAGTTTTATAATTTCTAGTCTATTAACACTATAATATGACATGCAACCCCATATAATAATACTGCTTCCTCCATGTGTTACTGTTGACGGACATGTTTTAAAATATAAAGCTTGTTCTTTTCGTCTATATTCTTTTTTTCCATCAAAAGAAAGCAGATTTCTTTTAGTTTCATCACTCCATATTATCCTTTTACAATCATTTTATTCCCATTTGATTATGCAATAGTTAATCTTATTCTACTATCAATATTTTTTTTTGAGAGTAATGGTACCTTCATTTGCACTCAAGATCTAAAAGCAACTAAATGAATGTAGTTTCGAATAGTTCTTCTGGAAACTGTCTTTTTTTGTCTCCTCTATTTTTATTTTAGGGTTTTTTGAACAGGTAAAAGAATTTTCGCTTATATTTTCAGTTAAAACGACTAAATCCTTTTCTACAAGAATCAGGTTACAGTAGTATAGTATTACAAGTTCCATTTTTTAATATATTATAAATTGTAGTCATTTTTTGCACATAGAGTCTTATAACTTCTAAATCACGCATTATTTTTTCTACTTTAATATTCATAATTAAGGGTTGCAAAAATTTATCTAAAATTTAAATAAAATTATGATTTTAAGGTCAATTGGTTGCAAATGTCTATTTTTTTCCAGCGTTATTCAATAAAAAAAAATATTTTAATTTGACAATATGAAAATCTAACTATTTAATATTAACATTATAGTATGATTTAAAACACACTTTGTAGTATTTTTATATATTTTTTATATAATTTAATAGTTATACATAGCAATTTTTGTTAAAACGTTTTTTTTTCCAACAGTTGTATTTACAAAAATAGTGCTAATAAAGCTTAACAATATTTCATAACCGTTCAATTTAATTTATAAAATGGATATAATTTTTTTTTTAACTTTTAAAAGCAATAATTGACTTAGATGGAAATTTTAATTTAATGCAGCTGTAGCAGCAACTTCAAAATCTGATATAATTGTATTAGACGTAAAACAAGGAATAAATATTTTTATCAAGTGGAAAAGATTTTTATATGTGCTTTGAAGTTTATTTTTGAAAAGCCAATATATAAAGAACAATGTGATTTTCTTCTTAATAACATAGCGAATAAGGTTGAAAAATGATTTTGGAACAACAGTAAATAGATCACCCATACAAACAACACTTTTATTAGAGAGAACACTTATCATTTCTTACTATAAAATAAGCATATGTATTCATAAATTTCTAATTCTCCATAGTTCTCGAGATCATACTGATAAAAAAATTCACCATTTGCAGTTGTTGGCGACAAATGAATTAGTCAAATTTAACGAACAAAATAGGCTTAAGATTTACTAAATCGTCAGAATATCGTCTAAATGTACAATATATCAATTCGAACACTTTCTCTTTTTTTCTCATACATTACCTTATAACGGCTACACGAGGACTACATATAGAATCGTTAATTACAACGTTCATTTTATTAATCATATTCTTCAAATACTTATTTACGTATTTGAAATATGATTGTGTTGTCCAAATATTCCGATATAAAAGTATTTAAAGCTACAAAACCGATAGTTATACATTGGCCTGTACATAAAACAAATCTACATCGTCATATATAGCTGTATTAATGGGTACTTCTCTAACAATATTTATAGCCATTTTCATCAACCAACCGATCACGTCCTTTACTTCTCTTTATAAATTCTGACATAAGTGTTAAAAAAAATAATTTGTTAACCTCCATGCCAGAATGTGGGCCGAAATAATAAAGATCATAGAAGTTTATTAATAAATTGTAAAAGAGTTGTTTACTTTTACAACAAATTCAATATTATTATGTTCTTTCTATATTTAATAGATTACGACTATTAATAATTATGAAAGCATTTTTCTGTATTTTCTATACATATTGTAAATGTTTGTAAAAATCTAAAAAGTTGTTTGTATTTCTTTTAATTTATAGTTTTTATAATGTAAAAATGTTAATACTATGTGGTTTTAGCTATAATAGCATAGCTCAGTATCTTCTTATAATTAAATAAAAATGTAAATTGTATTTGTATAAGAATAAGAATTACTAATAAAAACTTCTTAAGATTATACATAAATTCAGTGTTAAATGTAAAGGAAAAACATATAATTGATCGTAATAAATGATTTATAAAATTACTAAACGTTGTACATACTATTTAGAGTGGGTTACAATTAAATACTAGTTTAGTGAGATATAAATAAAAGTAAAAATTATAATTATATAAAGACATTATGCAAATAACATTAATTATGAATTAATCTACGTTTTTTACCTTTCTTTTTTTTCTTAATTTTTTTAATGTATTTATATATGAATATTATAGTTATCAGTTACAACACACAGCCCTAACTGGTTAATTCCAATATACCCCATTCAACAAATCATAAAGATTTCCAACCCTTACTTAAGTAACTTTTTTTATTACTATTTTTTACCTTTCTTTTTTTTCTTCATTTATTTTTAATGTATTTATATATGAATATTAAAGTTATCAGTTACAACCCACACCCCTAACTGGTTAATTCCAATCTACTACACTTAACAAATCATAATGATTTCCAACCCTTACTTAAGTAACTTTTTTTATTACTATTTTTTACCTTTCTTTTTTTTCTTCATTTATTTTTAATGTATTTATATATGAATATTATAGTTATCAGTTACAACCCACACCCCTAACTGGTTAATTCCAATATACCCCATTCAACAAATCATAAAGATTTCCAACCCTTACTTAAGTAACTTTTTCTATTACTATTTTTTACCTTTCTTTTTTTTCTTCATTTATTTTTAATGTATTTATATATGAATATTAATGTTATCAGTTACAACACGCACCCCTAACTGGTTAATTCCAATCTACTACACTTAACAAATCATAATGATTTCCAACCCTTACTTAAGTAACTTTTTGTATTACTATTTTTTACCTGTTTAAATATGAGGAAACTAAAAATTCTTTGTATTGTACTAGTTATTGAAATAGCTTTATTATTTAATACTAAATTTGTTTTAAACAATAAAAGATGTAACTTTTTTGGCATCACTTAGTATTACTAATAGTTGACAAAACTTGTATAATAAAAAAGTAATGAATATTTTTATTATCATAATTGAGTGTATTTTGTAAAATAAATTTTACAAGCGCATCCTGAAAATCAAAAAGAGATGTTTATTGCTCCAAGTAAATGATAGAACAAAATATACTTTTCAATTGAAAATACAAAAACATGTAAAAAAAAATGTTTAATAGCGTATAGTGAATACTGTAAAAGTCATAAAACTTTGGAAGATATTAAATATAATCATGGTAAAGTAAATCATAGTAAATTTTAAGATCCTATTACTGATGGCATGCAAACACTATTACAGGTACTTGGATTTGACTAAAATCAAGTATGTATTAGATGTAAGACAAAAATAATTATTGTTTATTTAGTTCGTTATACACTTTTAACAAATTATAAAATGAATTTACGGCTATATATTAATATAAGCCGCTATAAAAAAAATAAGCCGCTATAAAAAATATAAGCCGCTATAAAATTGAAAAAATTAAAATAGTTAAAAATGTTAAAAAAAATTCTGGAATATATTTTATTTTAAATTAAACAGTTTGAGTTTCTTTTTTTATTAACTTAATTAATTCGTTCATACATTTACTATTCGAAAATTTACGTTTAAACATATACTCATATAAGTACCCATCTAAGTACTGTGAAGGCGTCCCATGCTGCATTTTTAATTTTTTTTTGGCATGCAGCCAGCAATTTTCAATATTTTGCGTGTGTACTTGCCTATTTTCAGGATCTACAAAATTTAATGAGTGATTTACACGTTGATGTGTATAATCACTGTTTGTAGCTATTCTATTATACGCTGCCCAACAATCACTTATTATCGTTGTGCCTGGCAAGCAATAATTATAAATGATAGGAAGCAATGTTTCAGCATTCCTATTGGGTATTGGTATTAGGACACACTTATCGGTTCCCCTTTCTATCATACCAAATACCCATTGGGCATCTCTATACCTCCCAACATTATATTTTCTTCTAAAAAACAGAGATTCGTCAATCTCTACAACGATGCTATTTCCGCTTGCATCAAATCCTCCTAGTGTTACTGGGGTTTCAAGGAAGTAATCCTGAACAAAACCTCGTAAATGTTTGTACCAAGTACTAACAGTATTAGGATTAACGGCCAACTCATCGGCAGTTTCATTTTGCAATCTATTTCTAGACCAAAAATAAATGCCTTTGCAAATGTTTAGCAAGGAGGTTTTGAAATGATCAAAAAATGAATCTTTTCTAACTGATAATTCATGTTTTGGTGTTCCTTTGCACATCCAAACATATTTATCAGCCACCTTTGCCTTTTTAATCAAATGCATACGAGCATTTTCACTGCATTTTGTGCAAATGCGTGTATTGGCAATTAATCCTAATTTTGCCAAAGCTGTTAGCAAATCCCTTGGTGTAACATGTTTAAGGGTACCCCCAATAGGAAGTAGAAAATTTGATGCTATCTATATACTCGTCAGTATATATAGCGGAGGAAATTTCAGTTTCCATTATTCTTCTGCTCATTTATAAGGGGTAAAAAAATAAAAATTTTTATAGCGGCTTATATTTTTTTATAGCGGCTTATATTTTTTATAGCGGCTTATATTAATATATAGCCAAAATATGTTTACAAAAGAATTAATGATGCATAGTAGTGTAAAAGAGGCATGAAACGAAATTTAAAAAATGTTTCTGTTAAAAATCGAAATGCTGAAACATTGATGTGATTTATGAATAAAAATGTTTACTAAAACACGTATTATTACAAAAACGTAACCATTATATGTAAATTGATGATTAATATGCGCAAATGTTACATAATTTATTTATCATAGTTGCATTTTGTACACATTTAAATACTCTTACTTAAAATATTGGAGGATTATGATTATATTAAAGCATCTGTAAAAAAAATTACGGTTTTTACTATAAATCAGTCAGAACATCTTATTTAATTTTTATAAAAACATATATTTCCAAGATGAAAAAGATTTGCCAATTTTTAGATGCTTAGATATAATTTTAGTTAAGTTGGTGTTTTAGATCATAAATACAATTTCCACCTAAAAAAGAAATTGTATCCATGATCCTATTTTTATTTTTTAAGAAATAACTCATTAACAAGGAAGCACCCAATAAGATGAAATAGAGGCATGAACAAACAATGTCTAATACAATATTTTGTTAATAAAGAATCAATATCCGATAATTGTAAATGCAACTATTATGGAGTTGTTAATCA
The DNA here is from genome assembly GCA_018835575.1 of Cotesia chilonis. NCBI lineage: Eukaryota > Metazoa > Arthropoda > Insecta > Hymenoptera > Braconidae > Cotesia > Cotesia chilonis. The sequence goes on from RJVT01000166.1 coordinate 76,117, forward strand.
CTTAAAGGATTAAAAGACAGTATAATCATTAAACGCTACAAATGTATAAAATTCTTGTTAAAAAAGAAATCCTACTAAAAGTGTATTAAAAGATATTTTTTTTAAACTAAAATTCATCACCTATAAAATCCTAAATATTTTATTACATTGCTACTAGAAAGCAATCCTAATAATGTCTTTACTAATGTTAAAAATCAAAATAGATAATTCAAAATAAAATTTAAAAATTGTACATCAATTAAGCAATTATGAATTTGTCACAATAGAAATGCAATCAATTCATAATTGTTGAATTAAATTAAATAACTGTACAATTTCAATGAGGAAAGAAGTATTTAGACTGGATTAGACGGCTTGGCTCAAAAATCACTGCGGGGCTTTTTGGCTCATTTTTCACCAAAAATAGTTTACCCCGATTTAATACGGTAAATTTAACAAACACAATAATTAAAAGTAATAAAGGCAAGAAAAAAGTTGCTTATATATAACGGGGTTTTTTATAATTTTAAAGAATATTTGATAGGAAAGATAGTTTGTAGATGCAATAAACATCCTTGTCTATCTATTTTAAAAACTACGATTGACTATTTATCTAACGAAATTACTGGCTATTATCATCTTTTAGATAATATAAAATATCAGAAAGTACCTTTTGCGTCTAAAGTTAATGAAATAGCTTTGTTAACTATTGAAACTTCAAGGGAAATCATAAGCAAGACTAGTATGCAAATAGGCGAAAGTTCTTATATAAATATGAAGAAGTTTAACGATCTTGTAAACGAAACAAGAAAAAAATTTTATATTACAATTGATAAGTCTTATGATATACCAGTAGAACTTACTGTCTCTAAAAAAGGAAAAAAGTTTTTATATTTTGATTTTAAGCTTACAGTTCCAGAAAAAATTATATATTAAATACTGGTAAAGATATTGAGAATTTTTTTACTATCAAATTGTCATATGTGACGGAACATTTAAATCGTGTCCTAAAAATTCTGAACAACTTTTTACTCTTCAATGTGTCGTAAAAAATATTAATCTACTATTAAGGAGCAAACCCGGAAAAGCTGCTTTTTTGGGGGTCTACAAAAGTTTTATTTTTTACCCTTAAATGTTTGATTTCAAAAATGAGGAAGAGATCAGAGAAATAGAAAATTTCATTGTACATTCACTAAGCCAAAGAAATTGCTTAAAATGTGGATGTACAACGAAATTATCTAAAAATAAAAAACTGTTGACGTGCCAGTTTAAAGCCTGTAGATACAGATTTTTTGTCTTCAAAAATACTTTCTTTAAAAATTTAGAAAAATCATAAAGAAGTTATTTAAAGATAATTGACTGTTTTCTTGAGGGAGTGCCTCATAAACTTATATGCAGACTCGCGGATATAAAAAAATTGTTCAAATGAAATTTTAAATAAATTGCGAGCATATCGAGTTTATGAGAAGTGTTTGAATTCCGTCAAACAACTTGGAGGACCAGACCAAGTTGTTAAAATTGATGAAAGCAAATTCGGCTGTAGAAAATATCATTCTGGTCATAGAGTTGTGGGGGCGTGGATAGTTGGTGCAGTATCACGCACTACAAAAAATGGAATTGTGAGTAGTGTTGAAAAGAGAACGAAAGAAGTTTTATGCTTTTTGTATCAAACACATACATGGCACATCAGATGTCTATACCGATTGCTAAAAAGGCTATATTCGTCTGAAACATCATTTCAATATACACAAAACTGTAAACCATTCAAGGGGTTTTGTAGATGAATTTATTGGTACACATACCAATACAATAGAAGGTACGTGGAATAAAGTGAAAAAGACTATTCCTCCAAGATGTAGAACGTTAAAACTAGTTAACTTATATTTGTTAAGGTACATGTTAAGAAAAATGAAAAAAACAATTTATCTTGTCTAATTAAACTTTTATTATAATAGTATTTAATAAACAAAATGATCAAAACTTTAGTCTTTCGCGCCAAAGTTTTTGATCTTTTTGTTTTTTAAAAAAAGGGAAAAAAAAAATTTTGTAGAACCCCAAAAAAGCAGCTCTTGCGGACTTTATCCTACCATTAATATATTGTTTTATAAAATCACAAAGGAAAAAACATATTGTAAATTATTTTACTGGCTAAATAATAAATGTACAGATAGAAAAATTAATACAGAATCTTTTATGTTAGATTCTAAATTGTCTAGTTACAATACTTGCAAATCTTTTAGATTTAAAATTCTTTGATTGTAATTTCCGGATTTAGGGCACATTTGTGGCCAAATGACCCCTTAAAAGGAATTTTAAAAAAAATAACCCCAAAAATGAAAAGTCAATAGGAAAAGCTTTTTGAAATTTTTGCGAAGAATATTGAAAAATAAGTAAAAAATGTGGAAATAATAGTAAGATATACGATAAAAAGTATATTTTTAGGTGTACCTGGTCTAAATGTAGAAGTAAATGGTCTATGTTAAAAAATACCCCATTTTATCGTTCTAAACTTGAAATTAACACCATTTTATTAATTATAAAATTATGGTCTGTTGATGTAAAGTATAAGGCCACTGCCGAATGTTTATGCCTTGGCATTAAAAGCGTAAAAAAGGTCATTTCTTCAACAATAAAGTCCATCGAAGTGTTCATTTACAGCAAAACAGGTAAAACTAGCGGACCTGTTGTTGTTGAAATAGATGAGAGCAAGTTTGGTAAAATAAAATACCATAGAGTTGCATGGGTAGAGGGGGGTTAAGGGTTTTGGAATGGTTGCAAGAACACTGGACAGAATAATTATGTTTGTTCCTGTTGATGATAGAAAAGCAGCAACGCTGGAAGAGCTTTTTATTAAATACGTTTATAGAAAATCAATCATACACAGTGATTGTTTCTCTTCATATTCAAAGTTGTGTTTAATTTTTCGACAACAAAAATCTGTTTATCATTCAATAGAGTTTGTCAATAAAAATAATTTATGCCATACAAATTCTATAGAAGGTAATTGGCAAGGTGTTAAAAGTGAAACAACCATAAGACATAGGATAAAAAAATTAATCAAGGGTTCACTGATTAGATTTATGCTTAGAAGAAACTTTAAAGGAGATTTATTTACAAAAGTTATTAAAATGATTTTTAATTAGTCGTTCTTTTCTTCTTGACTTTTCATTTTTGGGGTTATTTTTTACAAAAAATATTTTAAGGCCAAATAAGAGTGCTGAAACATTGCTTCCTATAATCTATACTTATTGCTTGCCAGGCACAACGATAATGAGTGATTGTTGGGCAGCATATAATAGAATAGCTGTAAACAGTGATTATACAAATCAGCGTGTAAATTATTTCCTAAATTTTGTAGATTTCGAAAATCGGCGAGTGTACACACAAAATATTGAAAATTGCTGGCTGCATGCCAAAAAAAAATTAATAATGCAGCATGGAACGCCTTCGCAGTACTTAGATGAATATATGTTTAAACGAAAATTTTCTAATAGTAAATGTATGAATGAGTTAGTTAAGTTGATAAAAAACAAACTCAAACTTTATAATTTTAAATAAAATATATTCCAATAATTTTTTTTAACATTTTTAACTATTTTAATTTTTTCAATTTTATAGCGGCTTATATTAATATATAGCCAGTTTAATAAAAAAAAATATTAATTCTTTCATGTATTATTTTCTGCCTTTAATACAGTCGTTTTTTACCGATACTAGAATATTCCATAATTTTATTTAATGTCTCATTTTAGACAAGAAAGAATAGCTTTAAATAAAGTTTTTAAATTTTATTTTAAAAGCCGACAACCACGACTCATGTCGTATTGTTAAACTTGTTTAATAATGTTTACCCCATATTTCATAATTTTCGGCAACTTTTAGTTATGCGCATGTTAGTGTTACAGTATAAATAGTTTTCTTTCATTTTTAATGAGCTTTCAAATAGTTAAATTGTATCTTGAAATTTTTATCTACTCTAAAAATTGGTATCTTCCCAAAACACCCAAAATTTTTTAAAATTTTTTAACCTCTAAATGAATCGTTTGTTTTGGATCACAAGCCAAAAAGGGAACCAAGTGCCAGTTATAGATGATTTTGTCTATAGACACAAAGGTAAAGGTAACAATGGCAAAGTATACTGGAAATGTTCACATGCATTGTATAAGGCAAGAGCAACAACATTTAACGGTGAACTATTTAAATTAACTGGTATGCATATGCATAATAGTGACTTTGATGTTGTTCTAAAATCAGAAATGAAAAACATTATGCAGAGGAAAATGATGATTTCACCATTTCTATCAGCTAATGAACTTTATAATGATGCCGTTAGAGTGTTATGTGAAAAGTATCAATTTGGCAGTGACACTTTTGCAAGAATTGTGTCATTTGATAGTGTGAAAACTTCTATTTATAGCTGGAATTCATACTATATGCCATTTACCGGTATACTTGATTCAGCAAACTTTGATATTGCAGAATTTGAATTGCCTAATGGCAGAAACTTCTTGCTCACAAGAGAATTAGAAGGAGACAAATGCATTATATTATGCGACTTTGAATTTTTAAAAGGTTTACGCTTTCTCGAAATTTACATGTAATGATGGATGGACTTTTAAGTCTTCATCTAGTAGTTTTTATCAGGTTATATCATACATGGAAGTTTTAACGGACAAAGTTTTCCGTTGGTTTATTGTTTTTTAGCAAATAAAACAACAGAGACGTATGTTAACACTTTTAATTTATTAACATCGTCTCTAGAAAGACGGAATATCTTTTTGTCCAAGTTTAATTCAAATTGACTTCGAAGTTGCAGCATATAATGCAATAAAAGGTGTTTCCGACAGCTGAAGTAAAGGGTTGTTTTTTCCATTTTGGCCAAGCAATTTGGAGGCGTGTTCAAGGTTGAGACTTGTTAATCTTTATAACCAGTATAGTCAATTTTCTGAGTTAATTCAAATGATTACTTCTCTTGCGCTTGTTCGATAGAATCAATTGATCAGGCGTGGACTTACATAAAAAGTTTATGTAACGAAACTAATCCTGCAGTTGAGAGTTTATTTATTATAGAAATAAACTGGTTGTCTAGTGCAAGGCCATTATTTAGTAGAGAAATATGGTCTCATCACAAAACATTAAGGGAAGAACAAAATGCAGCGGAAAGGTTTCATTCTAAGTTAAACAATTTAATAAATAAAAATAATGTGAGTTTTGCAGAAGTGATAAATGTATTAAAAAATATTCAAATTTTAAATGAAATTGAGCTCAATAGGTTAATTGCCGGCGGATCATTAAAAAAAAATATATGTTATTCAAGAAGAAAAAATAAAAAGATTTGGGATTTATATGACATCCAAGTAATTACACTAGAAGAGCTGCTGCATGGTCTAAAAGGAGCAATTAAATGTTTAGGTTTTTCTTTTATTTTTTCTTTTATTTTTAATTTTATTTATTTTTTGAGGATAAAAAAATTAAAAAAAATTTTCGGCGTTTTGGGACGTAACCCTAAAAATTATATCCAAATTCATTGTGCACATAAAAATAGAGGTGTTTTAGTTTTTTACGTTTTGAGAAATAAGCAAAAAAATATAAATTTTTTGAGCTATTTGATAAATCAAAAATTTAATTCTTACATTATAGCTAATAATTTTTCTATAACTAATATTTTATATAAATTAATATAAAAAAAATATTTCAATGTTTTAATTTATTTAAATTTTGAACAATTATTTGTTTTTATTTCTTTGAAAAGCCCAAATCGCTTTTTAAAACATATAACTTTTCAATTATTTTTTTATTTATTAAACTTTATATTTTTGAGTGTGAAAGCACAAAATATTAATTATATGAGCTCTTTAAGTTACTGACAAAGTAATATAATTTTGAGCCAATTGAGATTCGATATTAAACATTTTTAAATTTGGAGCATCTTTACAGATACCTTTTTCTAGATAATCCTACAATTTTTACAATGTTACACAAAAAGAAAGACTAAGCAATATGATATTTCACATTTCTATGATTTATAAAAATTAAGGTGCTTTAAGAATAACTGCAAAAAAACCTCGAAGGTTTAAACGCATTTATTTGTACTTAACAGATTTTTTGATTTCTTAAATATCGGTAAAAAAATTGTTTTCATCTTAAAAATTATTGTAAATAATAAAATTACAGTGGCGAGAATAAATATTAAAATTAATAGTAAACCAAAAATAATTTTTCCCCTTATTGGTTAAGTAACATACTTAATTTTATATACATATTTTAATGCTCTACTAAACATAAAATTTACAGCTTTCAAAATGTTACTATTTTTTAATATTCCGACAACATTATCGCATGATTTGGTTGTTTTCGTTTCAGTTAAATTTGCTTTTTCTTCAGAAGTTAATTTACAAATTTTTAAAAAAACATTAGTATTATTATTACATACGACAATTTTGCAGTTATAAATTTACAATTTTTATTAATTATTGCTTCAGCAATATAAAAACTTTATTCTCATAAAAATTATTGATCTTTAAATCTAACGATTTTAATTTATTATTTTTAGTTTTTATAACTGGATTCTTTAAAAAAATATATTTTCAGATAAATCTAAATTTGTTAATTTATCTTTTAAATCTGGTATTTCATTACGAAAATGTTGTAATTTTAAATAATCAATTGAACAATATAAAGAAGTTAACGAGCATAAGATTCTCAAGGAAATTTAAAATTATTTTAATAACTTAGACACTACAATATTTATTTAATAAATCAAAAATTTTCAATTTATTATTTTTATTAGATATACCTCATTAATTTTTGCCCTATCTAAGTAAACAATATTATTGTTTTTAATAAGAAATGTATGAATTTTAGTATTAGGATGAATTAGGGCATTTAATATAAAAGCAGCTTCTGTTTCATTTTAATAATTGGATACTATACCAAAAAAACAGTGTTAATTATTTTTTGAAAATATCTATAATTCATTTAGCATCATTAGACGTTGCCTTTAGTTTTTTAGTTGACATTGTTTTCGCTAGATTTTAACAAAGCTGTCTAGTAAATTACAATATTCTAGTTTAAGAGAAGTCTTTTTTTTGAGATGCACCTACAAATAAATTTCTGATCATAATATTCAAAAATTTAATTTTGCAATTTAGTTTAGATAAATAATAACAATGTTTTAAAGTTTAAAACGAATTTTCAAATTAAAAACAACATCTTTATTTAACTTAAAGACGAACTAGTTTTTTTCTTTTTTCTATAGAGATTTAACGAATATTGATATTTTGGCGCTACTTCATCTTTTTGTCTTTTTTCTTTAAAAGTAAAAGAAGTATTAACTAAATTGTTTTTTAAATCTAAATAATTTTTTTGAGAAGTCAAAAAGTTAGTGTAAAGGAGTTTGGACGAAAACTAGAGAATCAGTTATTTTTGATATAAAGTAAGTTTTTACTTTTTTTTCTCATAAATGATCATGTTGAAAGGTGAAAAAGAATATGAACAACTTGCAAAAAAGGGTGCTATGTGGACTAAGACAAGAAATTGTATTGTTTGTGGTTGTTAAACAAAACGCAGCAAAACGCTTCATTTGTAATTTAAAAATTGCTATAGGCATTTTTTTATGGAACCATTTTCAAGTAAATAAACTTTTTGTACAGACTAGAATAAAAATGTTAGATGTGTATTTAGAAAATGTACCATATGAACTAATAGCTTATTTAACTAATGTTTTAAATGCTATAATCATTAATATTTGAAATAAATTAAAAGACTGTAATGCTTTTGATTTATATTTATCAAACTTTAATAAAATTGGAGACCTGAAAGGATCATTGAGATCTATTAAAGCAAATCTGATAAGAGTATATATAATAAAAATATGAAGATGAATGATTTGGGTAGTAGGTGTTGTTTAAAGAGGAAAAGATTAACATAATTGCACCTGTCGCTAAGATATTAAACAACATTATTTGATTTCCGTTAAAATATATAAAACAAGATTATTTTATATTTAATGATTATTTGAAATGTTACATTGATCTCAATACATATTTTTTAAAACATCAAACAGTAAATCATTTTTTTGATTTTACTAATAAACAAACAAATACATACACTAATAATAACAAAGGAATTGGGATTGATTATAATAAACAATTTTATTTATATGTAAAACGAAAAATTAATTTATTAAAAAAATCAAAAGTATATAATAAATTTATTGTTTAAATAGATTTTAATTGAACTCAAGACTGAAAAAGTAAAGTCAAAAATAACTGATATTCTAGTTTTGACCAAAATAGTTTTGGTTTTTCTTTCAATGTTTATTTAGATCAATCATTTAGTAATCAAAAATTTTAAATTTTATATTCGTTCATAAATAATTTTGAAAAAACATAAAAAGAATAGAATTGGAAGGGAAAATAAATATTTTTTAAGCTATAATTGTACAATTGAAATTCTTTCATTTAACAATTTGTCGAATGAAGAAATATCATGCAAGCATTATTTTAATTTTTGAAATTTAAGTACCAATGAGGATTGTTAACTATAGTGGGTAAAGGATGATAAGACATATCGCTGCATAAACAAAAAATGCAGCTATAAGAACACAAAAACTAACTCTGGGATTGTTAAATTACACATTTTTTTATAAAAGATTTCGTGCAATTTATTGTTGACTAAATAATAATACCACATATCAGGTTTTAGGATCTATAAAGTTTTTGAATTAGATTCTATCGGAATTAAAAACGAATAATGAATAAAATAGACGCCAATGTTGAGAATTATTTTTAAATATGCGGCAACATAATAAAGACTTAGTTTGATGCAATGTCTTAATCTTCAGCATTTTTTTTTCATCGCATAACGACATTCCAGGAATACAGTGTATTGTCGGAGGAAATTGCAGTGATTTTTTTTGATTTGCTTACTAACAGAGCAATAAAATTTTTAGAATTTATCAAAAGAAGAGAAAGACCAGGTTTAATCATCGTGGCCGACTGTTGCACTTGAGATTGAAAATACGCATAAAACAGTAAACGCCTCGATTGATATGTAAATGAAATGGAGACTAAACGAATCAAATTGAAAATCTATGATCTTATCTCGAGCAAAAGTATAGAGCTAGAAAACAGCTTATTAAAGCTGGAATTGGTTTTTTCGAAAATCTAAATTTTAGAAAGAAATATTTTAACCAATCTAATGATAACAATTATAGAACAGTTTTTGTCAAAATTGATAAATTTTTAAAAAGAATTGAATAAAATTTCATTTTATTTTTTCCTATGTTCAAAAGAAAAGCAAAAGATGAAGAAGCATCTACACGGCTATGACTCCTGTGAATTATTATGAAACGTAATGAATTCTATGTAAATGTAAAAAAAATTGCTAACCATGTAAAAGTTGGATTTTCCAGAGAATAGCTGCAAATTGTGTTATGATTACAAAAGTCTCTTGTAAATGAAAAAAACATAATCAGTTTAAGGATGTTTGTTTTGCTTTTAGCATGATAAAAAAGTTGAAAAAAAAAAAATTACTTTACTGTCATGATTACACTTAACAAGAAATGCTAAAGATATTTTCATACTTTAAAGGAGAAAAAAACTTAGGCACGAGGCTAAATTTTGTGATTGTAACATTAATCATCTTTATGAAAAAAAGAATCACGATTGTTTAGATGGGAAACCCTAATAGTGTTATGTTTAAGGATGTAGTAAATTCAACAGCCTTATATCTTAGAAACGTTTTTTTTTGAGCATTATTTTGCAGTTAAATAAGTTTATTGGTCTTGTAATTTTTATCAGTAAATGTAGTATAATAAGTTATTCAAAGAAGAAACTTTTGTAAATTCTGTTTAACAGTTTATTGAATTCACAAATAAAACTTTATAAACATTGTTATCAAATAATATGTTTATCATTATCGTCTCTACGTTATAATAATATAGGGGGAAATGTGTTTCATTTTTAATCCCTATTTTTTGTAACTTTGAAATTTTAGATGTAAAAAAAAGCCGAAGTGTCTTATATTAATGCAAAATAATGTTTATCTAAAGTTTTATTTTGTGTTTGTACATTTTGATGTATTTTAATTATTTTTGATATGTTTTTATGAAATCACGAACTATATATATCTAAAGTATTTATTAGATCTTTTAGGAGTGTTTAATAATTAATTAAAGCAATTTAGAGCTGTAATTTAATACAGAGTTTTTGTAAGTTTTTTCAAATTTTTATGAAATTTCATCATCGTTGTTGTGATTAAAAAAAAATAAATTATTTCTCAGCCCTCTAAAGTAAAACATAACATAAGAATTTAAAAATAAATATAAAGCATATCTCAATTTTCAACATATAAATTTTTTTTTAAATTTATAGACAATAATTACAAGAGCATATAAGATAATATAAATTATTATTAAATCTTATTCTTAGATTAAGTAGTTTTGCTAGTTGTATATAGAACAATAAAGATTCAAATAATGTTTTTAAATAGTATTTACACTAAAGTTATTCTTAAATAAATTTCTAGACTATAAATTTTGACTATATCTTATTTATCTATAAATATACGTGATATTAACATAAAAATGTGAGACTTATACATATTTGCTAAATTTGCTCTACGTAAACTAATAAAATGAAAACAAATTTTCAAAAGTTCAATAAATATTAAGCTGTCAAAAAAAATATAAGAGAATACAAGATTATAATATTAATTATGTTTTCCTAGGAACTTAATCTATAAAACAATTTTAGTTATAGTATATAAGTATATTGTATAATCTTCAATCTTAAAAGTTTGCTATTTTACTTAATAAAATGATATGTGTACGCTGTAAAACAAAATCAATTCTCTTTTTTTCATGTTTACCAATATAAATTCTTTTTTTTCTTATTTGCCAAAATTAGATGTTATTTGTATTTTTGCTTAAAATAAACTCCTTATTTATTTTTTCGTTGCTAAGTTAAATTGATTATGGCACATGGCTAAAATTTTACATTTCTTGTCTTAAAAATAAGAGAAGCAAAAAGTTTAACAAGAAAATATATAGTTTTGAAGAAAGAAATTTCCCTAAATCTTTTGTAAAATGAGAAGTAAAAAATAGTGTTTATTGTAAGTGTATTCTAAATATTAAAGTAAAACATTCTAAATCCGTTATTTATTAATAAAATTCAATATGATTAAGTCGTAAAATTTACAATTAGTTCTAAACTTTATTATATCTCAAATATATATTCGCCTTCAAGTGTCACTCACATATTTATGTTATAATTTATAATTTCTTTTTTTGATGTTTTTAATTATATATTTCAAATATTAAATTTTCGTATTTTTTAGAAGCATTAATTGGGTGTTAACCCTTAAAGTTGGATTACATAATTACTTTAATGAGATTTGTAATACGTAAATTAAGGATTTTACAAAAACAAATTTGCATTGTAGATAGTTGATTTTTATATAATAAATGTATAAAGAAACATTATAAATTTATTTATTAATGATTACAAATGCTAATTTCACAAAATTATGGTTTAATATCAATAAAGATATCAATTTTGTATTGGAATATTTGAATTTTGAAATTATAATAAATGTGGTTCAAAAATAAAGCAAATTATTGTTATAACAACATATTTCTAAACGTTTTAATAAATACTGATTTTGAAAAAAATTTTTGTTATCTGACAAGTTTTTACAGTAAATTCACTAAAGGTTGTAATTTTTAGTTTTGACTAACAATATAATAAATATATATCTTTAGGATAAAATTTTATTTAGGCAATTGCTACTATTTGTTAGATGTTTTAAGCTATCTGTTCGAAATAAGAATTACAGTTAGTATATGTATCCTAAATTATAAAGTTACAAATTAGTTTAATGTGTTTTGTTATAATATTTTAGCAAGAAAAATTATGTTTTTAAAAAACAAAGTTTGATCTTGTAAACATTAATTGCTGCGTTATAACAAGAATACGTCAAAGATAAGAAAAGTGTGAACATCTGATTTAACCCACTTTTTTTTGTTTTTTAATTCAAAATGTTTAATCTTAATACAGAAAAAAAACAAATATATAGAAGAATACATTTTAATACATTTAACCAAAAAAATGGGATCAGGTACCCTATGACCCCCGGTCATGGATCAGGTATCCTACGCCCCCCGTAAAAAAATAATAAAAACCCTAATAATTTAATAAAAGCTATGAATTTATCCCCAATAATGCGTTCCCTAAACATAAACTCATTCAAAAAGACTTTTCTTTGTTCTAGTGTCAATATCTTTCAAGATTTTTTTCCATTTTTAGTTTATTGTTGTAGGACTCAACATGTTGAGTATGCACTCAGTAATAGGATCAACAAAATTGTACTTATGACACACAGTTCTATGTTCATAGATATTTGAATCTGCTAAAGTACAATAGGCTCTCCATTCATCTGAATGTATGATACTACCAGATCGTACTACATTATTGATTATTGGAATTAAAGACGCAGAAGCTCGAGATTCTACAATTGTTACAAATCCTAATGCAGGCCTGAAAGATATGTCTACAATACTCTGACACCAACAAGCGGAGAACTGATCTACCTCTATGACTTTTTACATTAAAATTTAGTTTTGTTTCGTCAATTTGAACGATAACATTTGGGCCTCCAAGTTTGATTGGATTTACAGCAAAAAAATATTTATCATTTCATGTATTATTTTCTGTATTTTAATAAGTGATTTTTTACCAATCCCAGAATATTCCATAATTTTATTTAATTTCTCATTTTTAGAAAAAAAATAAATAGCTTTTAATATAGTTTTTATATTTATTTTAAAAGCCGACAACCACGACTCGTGTCGTATTGTTAAAGTTGTTTGATAGTGTTCACATCTATAATTGCAACATCTCCACTCAAACCTATCTGCAATTTTTATATTTTTAGTAATACGCATATTCATTAAGCAATATGAACATTTTTGTTCATCTTCAATGAGCTTCGATTCTAATAAAATTGCAAGATACAATTTTCATCTGATCTAAATATTCCTTCCAAATCCATTATGCGCATAAAATAGGGGTATTTTTTCAAAAATAAACAGGTACCTACGGCCCCCGGGGGCCGTAGGGTACCTGATCCAAAAAATGTAGTTAAATTGCGACGTTACCTAAAAAATAAAATATATAGAGTAAACAGAATAAGAAAAGGATAAAATTTAGCTCTTAATATAAATATTAAAAGTTTAGAAAATTAATATATAATAAAGGGTAATTAGTTCAATTGCTACTTGAAAAAATATTTTAAGGGTTCCGATATGCAATAAGTGCATGAAACCCATGACTAAAATCCAAATAAATTTAAAAAAGTATATTTGTTACTTGCTACGGAATAGAAGAAAATACTCTTATAAAGTTAGCATCAATAAACAAAGAATTTTAAAAAGTTTTAGATTGAATATCAAAGATTTTCAATTTTGCTATGCGAATGGGTTAAAGGCATAGGTGATGTTTTGACTACTATCAACTTGAATATAGATAAAGTACCGTACTCACTAGTTTACGCGTTTAATAACGATATATTTTTATCCTATTATAACTACATTAAACCAATTATAGGAGGTTTGAATTGTGTAGCTGTTTTATACAATCATTCCTTGTTTAAAGTAAAAACCATAACGTTAGAATCCTTAAATACTAAATATGGGCAGTTGATGGTGTAGTAAGAGAAGATCCTAATTCTTGAGGGTTGATCAAGAAATAATCTTGTCGATATAATAAAATGAAAAATCGCTCATGAATGTACAATTAGTACGATTGTTGGTGAAGCTATGAAGGATTATCTGAATTGTTCTAATTATAATTATTAACATTTAACTGTAAATCATAGTTAAAATTTTGTTAATAAATTAACAATTATTTCACACCTAAACAATCGAGGAAATGTGGTCTGTAATTAAAAAGGAATTACGCAAAGCAGGAACTAGTCATGGTGCATTAATGAATATAGTTTGAAAACTTTAAATCTTTAGTTTGAAATTAATTTATAGAGATCAACTATCACAAAAAAAGCTTTTTTTGAAATTTAAAATATTTTATGTTTGAATTACGATCTACCATCTAAATTTCATTTTGAGTTAGATGATTAAATTTTAGTTTAATTTTTTTTCTCTTTTTTTTACCCTAGCTTTTTTACTGGAGAGGGAATAACATTGCAATGTGGTCTTTTTAAAACTATTTCTAAATCAACTCTTGCTTCAAATGACTTCAAAGTTTTTCTATTCTATTGATATGAATTTCATAAATTGTAATAAGTCATTGACTGTAATTTACAACTTGATAAGACTCCCAAATTATTCTATTGCTCTTAAATAAGATGAATATCTACGTTGCTATTATAGTTTCAGGCTTTACTATTTAACAAAAACTTCTAAAATTTTTCCCTATTCGATTTGGGTCTAACTTTTAAAAGAACTTAGTGCTATTTGTATTTAAACATTACTTACAATCTATTAAACGCCTTTTATTATTATATGTAGGGTTTAAATTAGCGATGATTCTTTTATTATAGATAGCTGTTTGACCTGTATTTTTTTATTTTTCATCTAATTTTTTTATTAGAATTGACCTAGACAATTCAAAAAACAATTATGTCTCTAAGTCAAAAATGTACTCTCAACTTGGCAATAGAACTTTGCTTGATAGACGTAAAGATTTATATCCAAGCTTGAAAAAATCGTAAAATTTTACAAAACGTAATATCACAACTTTAATTCTAGATCCTTTCTTTACAGAAATTCTTTTCATACAACTTCTAATTTATAGGTATATTTCTAATTCATTTATAGAAGCGAGCGGCTTAGAATATAAAATTATCATCCCGTTACACGTATTTTTTTACAAATTATCATCCCGTTACACGTATTTTTTTACATAGAATAACTCTTGACATTATACCATACCAAAGCAGAAAATTGATTGCTTTAATATTAATAGTATAAATTGATGAAAAGGGAGAAATATTTTTTTAGTTCTTTAAACAATTGATCCCTTCTATTTGTATCCAATTAATCGAATTTTAAAAAAAATTTTTTTTAACCCCCAAATAAAATGGATACAAATGGAGGGATCAATTAGTCAAAATTACCTTTACATTAACTTTTTGTGTCAAAAAAAAGTGAGGTTAAAAATGGCACAAAAAGTTAATGTAAAGGTAATTTTTGATATTATTTCTAACGTTTTTTATGTAGTGCATGAAATCAAAAAGATTTTATGCTAGCAGTTTTTTTATTCCGCCACATTATATTTAAATTTCTAAATTCAACATTAGTTTATGTTTCATTTTATAATTCCTCACTTTGTACCTATCATGGTCTCGTCTCACGTCTTGAGGATGGTTCCAAAGCGTTTTATAGGTCTTGTCAAAGACCAATCAAGGCACAAAGTTTTCATATTCAAAAATCTTTTTAACATCAACTTACTATTTCATCTACCTCTACTCCCCCAACCATTATTACAACTTCATTTGATATTCTTTACTTGCAATACGATATAGTAACAGAGCTCGTCTCACGCCTTGAAGATGGTGCCGAAGCTTTTGTTAGGTCTTGTCAAAGAATAATACTATATCGCAAGCTAAGAAAAGAAATCAAAATCCATTGTAAAAAATGAATCTCATCTTTAACTTCATACCCTCACTTCAATAAGTTTTATTTATTTTTATTTGTCTTTGGAGTAAAGATTCAAAAATTAATTATAGACTTTGCTTTTACTGATATCATTTTTTATTATTCTTTAACTTATTTTATTATTAATTTTTATAGCTTTTTATTACAACATTAAGCTTTCAAAATGACTTCATTTTTTTTTACTTTTTCAAACAATGGCAAAAATAAGAAATGAGAGCTTTTTTTATTTGTGCATTTAACATA
>RJVT01000166.1:92327-151332 GCA_018835575.1 Cotesia chilonis
TACTTAAAATTTTTAAAGTTGTTTTAATACCTATTTTGTAATTTATAGGAAAAGAGGAATTTACAAAAATTTAAATATAAAAAAAAACAGTTATATCATATTATTTAATTAAAAAATTTGTTACTTTAGCAAAGAAAACTCAAAATTATTTTTAAAAAAGCCAATTTAACTGTAGATGGAGTTGAATATTCAATATTTCCTTTTTTCCACTTAAATTCCTCTAACCAACTTTTAATTCTTTCTCTGTTTATTCCTCCACGCTTTCTGTAATCGTGCTTTAGATGCAACCACATATTACTATATAATTTGTATTATATTCATCCTCATTTATAAATCCCAAAGAATGATTTACTACAATATGTGAGGAGCCAAATTCAGAAATAGCACGTGGATATGATGAATAACCATCAGTTACTATATCCGTACCTACTTTTATATTTTTTTTAGTACATTTAGTATAGTTTCCCATTTTCTATTGGGTATTAGTTCTACAAAAAACTCTCTGCAATTTCCTTCCATTATCCCTCCTATTATCCACTGAATGCCAGGTTCAAAATCCAATCGACTAGATGGATTTGATACTATTATTCGTTACTAATAACTGTTTTGTCTATTTGTATTTCTGACCAACTCCTCCTATCTTTAAAGCATAGCAGAGGTCTTAAATTGTTTCCATTATTATTTCTTTTACAGAAATATATGTTGGTTCAGAAATTTCACACATATTTATGGCCTGGAAATTAGTATATGAAAAACATTAAAAATAAATGCAACGAAGAATTTTTTTAAATTCAATATTTAAAGATTCAAATTTAGAACCTTTATTTAATGAACATCTTCGTTTACAAATTTTTTTGTTACATCTGTACCCCTTACCCTCAGAAAACAAAGATATGTTTTGAATAAACATAATTCCTCTGCATTCATCATTAGTACAGAGAATACAAGGATATAACAGGTTGTTTTATAATCCATAGTCTATGACCCTTTCATTTCAGTGAAAATAGAATGTTAAGGAGAAAAATTAAGCATTTCTTCCATCATACTGTTCATAATAGGGGATAAAATGAAAAATTTATAACGTTCAAAATACCATTACTTAAAAATCGCACCCCCTCAAAAAACATTTTTTTGAAACTTAATTTTATCTCATTTTATACCAATTTTGTTTTTTTTATAAGTCTTTTTTTTGAGAGGGTGCGATTTTTTAAGTAGCGCCTTTTTTGAAAAAGCGAATTACATTAGGTGATAAATTCAATCATCAAATTTTATTAAAGCAATTTTATTTACATGACCATATAAAAATATGTTTTTACATTGTTTACTATATCTTATTATTGTTAGAGATAATTTTTATAAAAAATTGTGCTTGTCATAGTGCTATTGCACCAGATTTGAGTGATTCTAATGAGAAAATTTGATTGAAAATGATTTAACATCAGAAAAATCATTTAGTTTGCATCGAAATAATTTTGCTTTAGATATTAAATTTTTATGAAAGATGTAATTTATTTATCTTTAACAAAAAAATTATTAAAAAGTTTTGCAATTGATTTAAAAAAATCTTACAAGACAATTGAACAAAAATTGAAAGTTTAGTATTTTTGAAGTAAATAAATTCTATAAAAAAATTCTAAAACATGAGGCTACTGTAAGATTAAATATAGCATTTCTTTTAATTCTAAGATTTAACACACTTGGATATAGATCGAATGAAATTGTGTATTTAGTACCAGAAATCACAATTAATGAAGTTTTAATGAAGAAATTTGTAAAGTCTTTAGTGATCCATTAGCTAAAGAATTTAGTAATAAATGTAAATTAAAATAATTAGTGTTAAGAAAGTGCTGATCAACAACAAAATTAATTTTATTTTGGAATCATATAATTATTCCATAAAGGGTAAAATTTTAAAGCATAACTTTATTTTAACTAAAATTTTGGTGCTACTTCATCTTTTTGCCCCCCTAGAAAAAATACAAAAAAAAACACAAAATATCGTTTTTTTCAGTTTTAAACGTTTTTTTTTAAAGAGCAAAAAGATGAAGTTAAGGTATTTTTTTGACGATTTCAAATTTTATTTATTGTTTCTCTAAGATTCAATAATTAGGGGCGGAAAAAGTCCGCAAGAGCTGCTTTTTTGGGGGTCTACAAAAGTTTTATTTTCTACCCTTAAATGTTTGATTTGGAAAATGAGGGAGAAATTTGAAAAATAGAAAATTTCATTGTACATTCTAAGCCAAAGAAATTCCTAAAATGTAGATGTACAACAAAATTATCTAAAAATAAAAAAATGTTGACGTGCCAGTTCAAAGCCTGTAGATACAGATTTTTTGTCTTCAAAAACACTTTCTTTGAAAATTTAAAAAAATCATTAGAAAGTTATTTGAAGACAATTGACTGTTTTCTTGAGGGTGTGCCTCATAAACTCATATGCAGACTTGCGGATGTTAAAAAAAATTGTTTAAATGAAATTTTAAATAAATTGCGAGCATATCGAGTTTATGAGAAATATTTACATTCTGTCAAACAACTTGAAGGACCAGACCAAGTTGTTAAAATTGACGAAAGTAATTTCAGCCGTAGAAAATATCCTTCTGGTCATAGAGTTGTGGGGGCGTGGATAGTTGGTGCAGTATCACGCACTACAAAAAATGGAATTGTGAGTAGTGTTGAAAAGAGAACGAAAGAAGTTTTTAATGCCTTTTGTATTAAACACATACATGGCACATCAGATGTCTATACCGATTGCTGGAAAGGCTATATTCGCCTAAAATATCATTTCAATACACACAAGACTGTAAACCATTCAAGGGGTTTTGTAGATAAATTTACTGGTACACATACCAATACAATAGAAGTTACGTGGAATAGAGTGAACAAAAACTATTCCTCCTAGATGTAGAACTTTAAAGCTAGTTAACATGTATTTGTTAAGGTACATGTTAAAGAAAAATGAAAAAAACAATTTATCTTGTCTTATTAAACTCTTATTATAATAGTATTTTATTCACTAAGCATTTTTTAATAAGGGAAAAAAATAAAAATTTTGTAGAACCCCAAAAAAGCAGCTCTTGTCGACTTTATCCTACCATTAATATTGTGTTTTATAAAATCACGAAAGGAAAAAACATATTGTAAATTACTTTACTTGCTAAATAATAAATGTACAGATAGAAAAATTAATACGAAATCTTTTATGTTAGATTCTAAATTGTCTAGTTACAATTCTTGCAAATCTTTTAGATTTAAAATTCTTTGATTGTAATTTCCGGATTTAGGGCACATTTGTGGCCCATTTGACCTTAAAAGGAATTTTAAAAAAAATAACCCCAAAAATGAAAAGTCAATAGGAAAAGCTTTTTGAAATTTTTGCGAAGAATATTGAAAAATAAGTAAAAAATGTGGAAATAATAGTAAGATATACGATAAAAAGTATATTTTTAGGTGTACCTGGTCTAAATGTAGAAGTAAATGGTCTATGTTAAAAAATACCCCATTTTATCGTTCTAAACTTGAAATTAACACCATTTTATTAATTATAAAATTATGGTCTGTTAATGTAAAGTATAAGGCCACTGCCGAATTGTTAGAAATTGGCATTAAAAGCGTAAAAAAGGTCATTTCTTCAACAATAAAGTCCATCGAAGTGTTCATTTACAGCAAAACAGGTAAAACTAGCGGACCTGTTGTTGTTGAAATAGATGAGAGCAAGTTTGGTAAAATAAAATACCATAAAGGGAATTGGGTTTTTGGAATGGTTGAAAGATCACTGAAAAAGAAGAATTGTGCTTGTTCCTGTTGATGATAGAAAAGCAGCAACACTGGAAGAGCTTTTGATTAAATATGTTCACAGAGAATCAATCATACACAGTGATTGTTTCTCTTCATATTCAAGGTTGTGTTTAATTTTTCGACAACAAAAATCTGTTAATCATTCAATAGAGTTTGTCAATAAAAATAATTTATGCCATACAAATACTATAGAAGGTAATTGGCAAGGTGTTAAAAATGAAACAACCATAAGACATAGGATAAAAAAATTAATCAAGGGTTCACTGATTAGATTTATGCTTAGAAGAAACTTTAAAGGAGATTTATTTACAAAAGTTATTAAAATGATTTTTAATTAGTTGTACTTTTCCTCTTGACTTTTCATTTTTAAGGTTATTTTTTACAAATAATCTTTTAAGGCCAAATAGGAGTGCTGAAACATTGCTTCCTATAATCTATACTTATTGCTTGCCAGGCACAACGATAATGAGTGATTGTTGGGCAGCGTACAATAGAATAGCTGTAAACAGTGATTATACAAATCAGCGTGAATCACACATTGAATTTCGTAAATCCCGAAAATCGGCAAGTGCACACACAAAACATTGAAAATTGCTGGCTGCATGCCAAAAAAAAATTAATAATGCAGCATGGGTCGCCTTCGCAGTGCTTAGATAGGTACTTATATATACATATGTTTAAACGAAAATTTTCTAATAGTAAATGTATGAATGAGTTAGTTAAGTTGATAAAAAAAGAAACTCAAACTTTATAATTTTAAATAAAGAATATTCCAAAAAATTTTTTAACATTTTTAACTATTTAAATTTTTTCAATTTTATAGCGGCTTATATTAATATATAGCCAATTTAATACAAAAAAATATTAATTTTTTCATGTATTATTTTCTGTATTTTATTAAGTCGTTTTTTACCAATACTAGAATATTCCATAATTTTATTTAATGTCTCATTTTAGACAAGAAAGAATAGCTTTAAATTAAGTTTTTAACTCTATTTTAAAAGCCGACAACCACGACTCATGTCGTATTGTTAAACTTGTTTAATAATGTTAACCCCATATTTCATAATTTTCGGCAACTTTTAGTTATGCGCATGTTAGTGTTACAGTATAAATAGTTTTCTTTCATTTTTAATGAGCTTTCATTTTAGTTAAAATTGTATCTTGCAATTTTTATCTACTCTAAAAATTGGTATCTTCCCAAAACGCCCAAAATTTTTTAAAATTTTTTAACCCCTAAATGAATCGTTTGTTTTGGATCACAAGCCAAAAAGGGAACCAAGTGCCAGTTATAGATGATTTTGTCTATAGACACAAAGGTAAAGGTAACAATGGCAAAGTATACTGGAAATGTTCACATGCATTGTGTAAGGCAAGAGCAACAACATTTAACGGTGAACTTTTAAAGTAACTGGTATGCATATGCATAATAGTGACTTTGATGTTGTTCTAAAATCAGAAATGAAAAACATTATGCAGAGGAAAATGATGATGTCACCATTTCTATCAGCTAATGAACTTTATAATGATGCCGTTAGAGTGTTATGTGAAAAGTATCAATTTGGCAGTGACACTTTTGCAAGAATTGTGTCATTTGATAGTGTGAAAACTTCTATTTATAGGTGGAAGTCATACTATATGCCATTTACCGGTATACTTGATTCAGCAAACTTTGATATTGCTGAGTTTGAATTGCCTAATGGCAGAAACTTCTTGCTCACAAGAGAATTAGAAGGAGACAAATGCATTATATTATGCGACTTTGAATTTTTAAGAAGGTTTACGCTTTCTCGAAATTTACATGTAATGATGGATGAGACTTTTAAGTAATCCTCTAGTAGTTTTTATCAGGTTTATATCATACATGGAAGTTTTAACGGATAAAGTTTTCCGTTGGTTTATTGTTTTTTAGCAAATAAAACAACAGAGACGTATGTTAACACTTTTAATTTATTAACATCGTCTCTAGAAAGGCACGGAATATCTTTTTGTCCAAGTTTAATTCAAATTGACTTCGAAGTTGCAGCATATAATGCAATAAAAATGTGCTTTCCGACAGCTGAAGTAAAGGGTTGTTTTTTCCATTTTGGCCAAGCAATTTAGAGGCGTGTTCAAGGTTTGAGACTTGTTAATCTTTATAACCAGAATAGTCAATTTTCTGAGCTAATTCATATGATTACTTATCTTGCGCTTGTTTCGATAGAATCAATTGATCAGGCGTGGACTTACATAAAAAGTTTATGAAACGAAACTAATCCTGCAGTTGAGAGTTTATTTAATTACACATAGAAATAAACTGGTTGTCTAGTGCAAGGCCATTATTTAGTAGAGAAATATGGTCTCATCACAAAACATTAAGGGAAGAACAAACAATGCAGCGGAAAGGTTTCATTCTAAGTTAAACAATTTAATAAATAAAAATAATGTGAGTTTTGCAGAAGTGATAAATGTATTAAAAAATATTCAAATTTTAAATGAAATTGAGCTCAATAGGTTAATTGCCGGCGGATCATTAAAAAAAAATATATGTTATTCAAAAAGAAAAAATAAAAAGATTTGGGATTTATATGACATCCAAGTAATTACACTAGAAGAGCTGCTGCATGGTCTAAAAGGAGCAATTAAATGTTTAGGTTTTTCTTTTATTTTATTTTTATTTTTTGAGGGTAAAAAAATTAAAAAAAATTTTGGGCGTTTTGGGACATAACCCTAAAAATTATATCCAAATTCATTGTGCACATAAAAATAGAGGTGTTTTAGTTTTTTACGTTTTGAGAAATAAGCAAAAAAATATAAATTTTTTGAGCTATTTGATAAATCAAAAATTTAATTCTTACATTATAGCTAATAATTTTTCTATAACTAATATTTTATATAAATTAATATAAAAAAAATATTTCAATGTTTTAATTTATTTAAATTTTTGAACAATTATTTGTTTTTATTTCTTTGAAAAGCCCAAATCGCTTTTTTAAAACATATAACTTTTCAATTATTTTTTTTATTTATTAAACTTTATATTTTTGAGTGTGAAAGCACAAAATATTAATTATATGAGCTCTTTAAGTTACTGACAAAGTAATATAATTTTGAGCCAATTGAGATTCGATATTAAACATTTTTAAATTTGGAGCATCTTTACAGATACCTTTTTTCTAGATAATCCTACAATTTTTACAATATTACACAAAAAGAAAGACTAAGCAATATGATATTTCACATTTCTATGATTTATAAAAATTAAGGTGCTTTAAGAATAACTGCAAAAAAACCTCGAAGGTTTAAACGCATTTATTTGTACTTAACAGATTTTTTGATTTCTTAAATATCGGTAAAAAAATTGTTTTCATCTTAAAAATTATTGTAAATAATAAAATTACAGTGGCGAGAATAAATATTAAAATTAATAGTAAACCAAAAATAATTTTCCCCTTATTGGTTAAGTAACATACTTAATTTTATATACATATTTTAATGCTCTACTAAACATAAAATTTACAGCTTTCAAAATGTTACTATTTTTTAATATTCCGACAACATTATCGCATGATTTGGTTGTTTTCGTTTCAGTTAAATTTGCTTTTTCTTCAGAAGTTAATTTACAAATTTTTAAAAAAACATTAGTATTATTATTACATACGACAATTTTGCAGTTATAAATTTACAATTTTTATTAATTATTGCTTCAGCAATATAAAAACTTTATTCTCATAAAAATTATTGATCTTTAAATCTAACGATTTTAATTTATTATTTTTAGTTTTTATAACTGGATTCTTTAAAAAAATATATTTTCAGATAAATCTAAATTTGTTAATTTATCTTTTAAATCTGGTATTTCATTACGAAAATGTTGTAATTTTAAATAATCAATTGAACAATATAAAGAAGTTAACGAGCATAAGATTCTCAAGGAAATTTAAAATTATTTTAATAACTTAGACACTACAATATTTATTTAATAAATCAAAAATTTTCAATTTATTATTTTTATTAGATATACCTCATTAATTTTTGCCCTATCTAAGTAAACAATATTATTGTTTTTAATAAGAAATGTATGAATTTTAGTATTAGGATGAATTAGGGCATTTAATATAAAAGCAGCTTCTGTTTCATTTTAATAATTGGATACTATACCAAAAAAACAGTGTTAATTATTTTTTGAAAATATCTATAATTCATTTAGCATCATTAGACGTTGCCTTTAGTTTTTTAGTTGACATTGTTTTCGCTAGATTTTAACAAAGCTGTCTAGTAAATTACAATATTCTAGTTTAAGAGAAGTCTTTTTTTTGAGATGCACCTACAAATAAATTTCTGATCATAATATTCAAAAATTTAATTTTGCAATTTAGTTTAGATAAATAATAACAATGTTTTAAAGTTTAAAACGAATTTTCAAATTAAAAACAACATCTTTATTTAACTTAAAGACGAACTAGTTTTTTTCTTTTTTCTATAGAGATTTAACGAATATTGATATTTTGGCGCTACTTCATCTTTTTGTCTTTTTTCTTTAAAAGTAAAAGAAGTATTAACTAAATTGTTTTTTAAATCTAAATAATTTTTTTGAGAAGTCAAAAAGTTAGTGTAAAGGAGTTTGGACGAAAACTAGAGAATCAGTTATTTTTGATATAAAGTAAGTTTTTACTTTTTTTTCTCATAAATGATCATGTTGAAAGGTGAAAAAGAATATGAACAACTTGCAAAAAAGGGTGCTATGTGGACTAAGACAAGAAATTGTATTGTTTGTGGTTGTTAAACAAAACGCTTCATTTGTAATTTTAAAAATTGCAATAGGCATTTTTTTTATGGAACCATTTTCAAGTAAATAAACTTTCTGACAGACTAGAATAAAAATGTTAGATGTGTATTTAGAAAATGTACCATATGAACTAATAGCTTATTTAACTAATGTTTTAAATGCTATAATCATTAATATTTGAAATAAATTAAAAGACTGTAATGCTTTTGATTTATATTTATCAAACTTTAATAAAATTGGAGACCTGAAAGGATCATTGAGATCTATTAAAGCAAATCTGATAAGAGTATATATAATAAAAATATGAAGATGAATGATTTGGGTAGTAGGTGTTGTTTAAAGAGGAAAAGATTAACATAATTGCACCTGTCGCTAAGATATTAAACAACATTATTTGATTTCCGTTAAAATATATAAAACAAGATTATTTTATATTTAATGATTATTTGAAATGTTACATTGATCTCAATACATATTTTTTAAAACATCAAACAGTAAATCATTTTTTTGATTTTACTAATAAACAAACAAATACATACACTAATAATAACAAAGGAATTGGGATTGATTATAATAAACAATTTTATTTATATGTAAAACGAAAAATTAATTTATTAAAAAAATCAAAAGTATATAATAAATTTATTGTTTAAATAGATTTTAATTGAACTCAAGACTGAAAAAGTAAAGTCAAAAATAACTGATATTCTAGTTTTGACCAAAATAGTTTTGGTTTTTCTTTCAATGTTTATTTAGATCAATCATTTAGTAATCAAAAATTTTAAATTTTATATTCGTTCATAAATAATTTTGAAAAAACATAAAAAGAATAGAATTGGAAGGGAAAATAAATATTTTTTAAGCTATAATTGTACAATTGAAATTCTTTCATTTAACAATTTGTCGAATGAAGAAATATCATGCAAGCATTATTTTAATTTTTGAAATTTAAGTACCAATGAGGATTGTTAACTATAGTGGGTAAAGGATGATAAGACATATCGCTGCATAAACAAAAAATGCAGCTATAAGAACACAAAAACTAACTCTGGGATTGTTAAATTACACATTTTTTTATAAAAGATTTCGTGCAATTTATTGTTGACTAAATAATAATACCACATATCAGGTTTTAGGATCTATAAAGTTTTTGAATTAGATTCTATCGGAATTAAAAACGAATAATGAATAAAATAGACACCAATGTTGAGAATTATTTTTAAATATGCGGCAACATAATAAAGACTTGGTTTGATGCAATGTCTTAATCTTCAGCATTTTTTTTTCATCGCATAACGACATTCCAGGAATACAGTGTATTGTCGGAGGAAATTGCAGTGATTTTTTTGATTTGCTTACTAACAGAGCAATAAAATTTTTAGAATTTATCAAAAGAAGAGAAAGACCAGGTTTAATCATCGTGGCCGACTGTTGCACTTGAGATTGAAAATACGCATAAAACAGTAAACGCCTCGATTGATATGTAAATGAAATGGAGACTAAACGAATCAAATTGAAAATCTATGATCTTATCTCGAGCAAAATATAGAGCTAGAAAACAGCTTATTAAAGCTGGAATTGGTTTTTTCAAAGAATCTAAATTTTAGAAAGAAATATTTTAACCAATCTAATGATAACAATTATAGAACAGTTTTTGTCAAAATTGATAAATTTTTAAAAAGAATTGAATAAAATTTCATTTTATTTTTTTCCTATGTTCAAAAGAAAAGCAAAAGATGAAGAAGCATCTACACGGCTATGACTCCTGTGAATTATTATGAAACGTAATGAATTCTATGTAAATGTAAAGAGAATTGCTAACCATGTAAAAGTTGGATTTTCCAGAGAATAGCTGCAAATTGTGTTAGGATTACAAAAGTCTCTTGTAAATGAAAAAAAACATAATCAGTTTAAGAATGTTTGTTTTACTTTTAGCATGATAAAAAAGTTGAAAAAAAAACAAATTACTTTACTGTCATGATTACACTTAACAAGAAATGCTAAAGATATTTTCATACTTTAAAGGAGAAAAAAACTTAGGCACGAGGCTAAATTTTGTGATTGTAACATTAATCATCTTTATGAAAAAAAGAATCACGATTGTTTAGATGGGAAACCCTAATAGTGTTATGTTTAAGGATGTAGTAAATTCAACAGCCTTATATCTTAGAAACGTTTTTTTTGAGCATTATTTTGCAGTATAAAATAAGTTTATTGGTCTTGTAATTTTTATCAGTAAATGTAGTATAATAAGTTATTCAAAGAAGAAAATTTTGTAAATTCTGTTTAACAGTTTATTGAATTCACAAATAAAACTTTATAAACATTGTTATCAAATAATATGTTTATCATTATCGTCTCTACGTTATAATAACATAGGGGGAAATGTGTTTCATTTTTAATCCCTATTTTTTGTAACTTTGAAATTTTAGATGTAAAAAAAAGCCAAAGTGTCTTATATTAATGCAAAATAATGTTTATCTAAAGTTTTATTTTATGTTTGTACATTTTGATGTATTTTAATTATTCTTGATATGTTTTTATGAAATCACGAACTATATATATCTAAAGTATTTATTAGATCTTTTAGGAGTGTTTAATAATTAATTAAAGCAATTTAGAGCTGTAATTTAATACAGAGTTTTTGTAAGTTTTTTTCAAATTTTTATGAAATTTCATCATCGTTGTTGTGATTAAAAAAAAATAAATTATTTCTCAGCCCTCTAAAGTAAAACATAACATAAGAATTTAAAAATAAATATAAAGCATATCTCAATTTTCAACATATAAATTTTTTTTTAAATTTATAGACAATAATTACAAGAGCATATAAGATAATATAAATTATTATTAAATCTTATTCTTAGATTAAGTAGTTTTGCTAGTTGTATATAGAACAATAAAGATTCAAATAATGTTTTTAAATAGTATTTACACTAAAGTTATTCTTAAATAAATTTCTAGACTATAAATTTTGACTATATCTTATTTATCTATAAATATACGTGATATTAACATAAAAATGTGAGACTTATACATATTTGCTAAATTTGCTCTACGTAAACTAATAAAATGAAAACAAATTTTCAAAAGTTCAATAAATATTAAGCTGTCAAAAAAAATATATGAGAATACAAGGTTATAATATTAATTATGTTTTCCTAGGAACTAATCTATAAAACAATTTTAGTTATAGTATATAAGTATATTGTATAATCTTCAATCTTAAAAGTTTGCTATTTTACTTAATAAAATGATATGTGTACGCTGTAAAACAAAATCAATTCTCTTTTTTTCATGTTTACCAATATAAATTCTTTTTTTTCTTATTTGCCAAAATTAGATGTTATTTGTATTTTTGCTTAAAATAAACTCCTTATTTATTTTTTCGTTGCTAAGTTAAATTGATTATGGCACATGGCTAAAATTTTACATTTCTTGTCTTTAAAAATAAGAGAAGCAAAAAGTTTAACAAGAAAATATATAGTTTTGAAGAAAGAAATTTCCCTAAATCTTTTGTAAAATGAGAAGTAAAAAATAGTGTTTATTGTAAGTGTATTCTAAATATTAAAGTAAAACATTCTTAAATCCGTTATTTATTAATAAAATTCAATATGATTAAGTCGTAAAATTTACAATTAGTTCTAAACTTTATTATATCTCAAATATATATTCGCCTTCAAGTGTCACTCACATATTTTATGTTATAATTTATAATTTCTTTTTTTGATGTTTTTAATTATATATTTCAAATATTAAATTTTCGTATTTTTTAGAAGCATTAATTGGGTGTTAACCCTTAAAGTTGGATTACATAATTACTTTAATGAGATTTGTAATACGTAAATTAAGGATTTTACAAAAACAAATTTGCATTGTAGATAGTTGATTTTTATATAATAAATGTATAAAGAAACATTATAAATTTATTTATTAATGAAATTACAAATGCTAATTTCACAAAATTATGGTTTAATATCAATAAAGATATCAATTTTGTATTGGAATATTTGAATTTTGAAATTATAATAAATGTGGTTCAAAAATAAAGCAAATAATTGTTATAACAACATATTTCTAAACGTTTTAATAAATACTGATTTTGAAAAAAATTTTCGTTATCTGACAAGTTTTTACAGTAAATTCACTAAAGGTTGTAATTTTTAGTTTTGACTAACAATATAATAAAATATATATCTTTAGGATAAAATTTTATTTAGGCAATTGCTACTATTTGTTAATGTTATAAGCTATCTGTTTGAAATAAGAATTACAGTTAGTATATGTATCCTAAATTATAAAGTTACAAATTAGTTTAATGTGTTGTGTTATAATATTTTAGCAAGAAAAATTATGTTTTTAAAAAACAAAGTTTGATCTTGTAAACATTAATTGCTGCGTTATAACAAGAATACGTCAAATATAAGAAAAGTGTGAACATCTGGTTTAACCCACTTTTTTTTGTTTTTTAATTCAAAATGTTTAATCTTAATACAGAAAAAAAAACAAATATATAGAAGAATACATTTTAATACATTTAACCAAAAAAATGTAGTTAAATTGCGACGTTACCTAAAAAAATAAAAATATAGAGTAAACAGAATAAGAAAAAGGACAAAATTTAACTCTTAATATAAATATTAAAAGTTTTAGAAAATTAATATATAATAAAGGGTAATTAGTTCAATTGCTACTTGAAAAAATATTTTAAGGGTTCCGATATGCAATAAGTGCATGAAACCCATGACTAAAATCCAAAATAAATTTAAAAAAGTATATTTGTTACTTGCTACGGAATAGAAGAAAATACTCTTATAAAGTTAGCATCAATAAACAAAGAATTTTAAAAAGTTTTAGATTGAATATCAAAGATCTTTCAATTTTGCTATGCGAATGGGTTAAAGGCATAGGTGATGTTTTGACTACTATCAACTTGAATATAGATAACAGTACCGTACTCACTAGTTTACGCGTTTAATAACGCCATATTATTATTTTATTATAACTACATTAAACCAATTATAGGAGGTTTGAATTGTGTAGCTGTTTTATACAAATCATTCCTTGTTTAAAGTAAAAACCATAACGTTAGAATCCTTAAATACTAAATATGGGCAGTTGATGGTGTAGTAAGAGAAGATCCTAATTCTTGAGGGTTGATCAAGAAATAATCTTGTCGATATAATAAAATGAAAAATCATTTATGAATGTACAATTATTACCGATTGTTGGTGAAGCTATGAAGGATTATCTGAACATTGTTCTAATTATAATTATTAACATTTAACTGTAAATCATAGTTAAAATTTTGTTAATAAATTAACAATTATTTCACACCTAAACAATCGAGGAAATGTGGTCTGTAATTAAAAAGGAATTACGAAAAGCAGGAACTAGTCATGGTGCATTATTAAATATAGTTTGAAAACTTTAAATCTTTAGTTTGAAATTAATTTATAGAGAACAACTATCACAAAAAAAGCTTTTTTTGAAATTTAAAATATTTTATGTTTGAATTACGATCTACCATCTAAATTTCATTTTGAGTTAGATGATTAAATTTTAGTTTAATTTTTTTTCTCTTTTTTTTACCCCTAGCTTTTTTTACTGGAGAGGGGAATAACATTGCAATGTGGTCTTTATTAAAATATTTCTAAATCAGTACTCTTGCTTCAAATGACTTCAAAGTTTTTCTATTCTATTGATATGAATTTCATAAATTGTAATAAGTCATTGACTGTAATTTACAACTTGTCAAAGACTCCCAAATTATTCTATTGCTCTTAAATAAGATGAATATCTATACGTTGCTATTATAGTTTCAGGCTTTACATATTTAACAAAAACTTCTAAAATTTATTCCCTATTCGATTTGGGTCTAACTTTTAAAAGAACTTAGTGCTATTTGTATTTAAACATTACTTACAATCTATTAAACGCCTTTTATATTATTATATGTAGGGTTTGGATTAGCGATGATTCTTTTATTATAGATAGCTGTTTGACCTGTATTTTTTTATTTTTCATCTAATTTTTTTATTAGAATTGACCTAGACAATTCACAAAAACAATTACGTCTTTTAGTCCAAAAATGTACATTTAAAAACTTGGCAATAGAACTTTGCTTGATAGACGTAAAGATTTAATATCCAAGCTTGAAAAAATCGTAAAATTTTACAAAACGTAATATCACAACCTTTAATTCTAGATCCTTTCTTTACAGAAATTCTTTTCATACAACTTCTAATTTGATAGGTATATTCTAATTCATTTATAGAAGCGCATTAGAATATAAATTATCATCCCGTTACACATATTTTTTTACATAGAATAACTCTTGATATTATACCATACCAAAGCAGAAAATTGATTGCTTTAATATTAATAGTATAAATTGATGAAAAGGGAGAACTATTTTTTTAGTTCTTTAAACAATTGATCCCTTCTATTTGTATCCAATTAATCGAATTTTAAAAAAAATTTTTTTTAACCCCCAAATAAAATGGATACAAATGGAGGGATCAATTAGTCAAAATTACCTTTACATTAACTTTTTGTGTCAAAAAAAAGTGATGTTAAAAATGGCACAAAAAGTTAATGTAGCTCAAATTTTTGATATTATTTCTAACGTTTTTTTCTGCAGTGCATGAAATCAAAAAGATTTTATGCTAGCAGTTTTTTTATTCGCCACATTATATTTAAATTTCTAAATTCAACATTAGTTTATGTTTCATTTTATAATTCCTCACTTTGTACCTATCATGGTCTCGTCTCACGTCTTGAGGATGGTTCCAAAGCGTTTTATAGGTCTTGTCAAAGACCAATCAAGGCACAAAGTTTTCGGAATCAAAAATTTCTTTAATATCAACTTACTATTTCAGTCTCTCTACTACAACCATTATTACAACTTCATTTGATATTCTTTACTTGCAATACAATATAGTAACAGAGCTCGTCTCACGCCTTGAAGATGGTGCCGAAGCTTTTGTTAGGTCTTGTCAAAGAATAATACTATATCGCAAGCTAAGAAAAGAAATCAAAATCCATTGTAAAAAATGAATCTCATCTTTAACTTCATACCCTCACTTCAATAAGTTTTATTTATTTTTATTTGTCTTTGGAGTAAAGATTCAAAAATTAATTATAGACTTTGCTTTTACTGATATCATTTTTTATTATTCTTTAACTCATTTTATTTATTAATTTTTTATAGCTTTTTATTTACAACATTAAGCTTTCAAAATGACTTCATTTTTTTTTACTTTTTCAAACAATGGCAAAAATAAAGAAATGAGAGCTTTTTTTATCTGTGCATTTAACATAAATAACAAAGGAAAATGTATCCAAATGCTTTTTGCGCATATAATAAATATCGGTCGCTCTAATACGTAGACTTTTCTTAGTTGTTGTTAATAAAAGAAATATTTACAAGATATCTAGAAGTCTCACCATCAACAAAGTCAAGTATAAGCTTGCAGTTTTCTTGGGAATAGCTTTCTTAAAAATATCTCAGAAGCTAAATATAAAAACGATATTTTTGAGTGTTTCTAATCTTTGGGAGAAATTGAACTTATTAGCTTATTGAAAATTATGTCGTTATCTACTGTCACACGTAAATTAAAAATGTTCATTTGCTAATAAAAATCTGTTTGCTGAAAATTTATCTACTTAAGAAGTGTGTCTCCTGATCTAATGTTATGTTCACTCCCATTTATCTCATGGTAAGTTAGACGTTCTTCAAAGTCTAACAAGTCTTTATATTTAGCAATAAGTGTTGATGTAGTTTTGCCATCTATTAACCCATCTTAGTAGGTCAAACACGTCTGTGGATCAATATGCTTTGAAATGTAGCACGATATTTTATTTAGTTGCTTTGTACCATCACGAAAAAGTAAATCTAAAATAAAATCATGGGCGCTACTTAAAAAATCGCACCCCCTCAAAAAAAAATAACATTGACCAATTAAATTTGTTTAAAAAGAAATTATTTTTAACCCATCATATAACATTTTACAACAATATTTATAGGAAAAGAGGAATTTACAAAAATTTAAATATAAAAGAAAACAGTTATATCATATTATTTAATTAAAAAACTTGATTACTTTAGCAAAGAAAACCTCAAAATTATTTTTAAAAAAACCAATTTAACTGTAGATGGAGTTGAATATTCAATATTTCCTTTTTTCCACTTAAATTCCTCTAACCAACTTTTAATTCTTGATTTATTTATTCCTCCACGCTTTCTGTAATCGTGCTTAAGATGCGACCACATATTTTCAATATAGTTAGTATTATATCCATCCTCATTTGTAAATCATAAAGAATGATTTACTACAATATGTGAGGAGCCAAATTCGGAAATAGCACGTGGATATGATGGATAACCATCAGTTACTATATCCGTACCTACTTTTATATTTTTTTTAGTACATTTAGTATAGTTTCCCATTTTCTATTGGGTATTAGTTCTACAAAAAACTCTCTGCAATTTCCTTCCATTACCCCTCCTATTATCCACTGAATGCCAGGTTCAAAATCCAACCGACTAGATGGATTTGATACTATTATTCTGTTACTAATAGCTGCTTCGTCTATTTGTATTCTCTGACCATCTCCTCCTATCTTTAAAGCATAGCAGAGGTCTTAGAAATTGTTTCCATTATTATTTCTTTTACAGAAATATATGTTGGCTTAGATATTTCACACATGTTAATAGCCTGGAAATTAGTATATGAAAAACATTAAAAATAAATGCAACGAATAATTTTTTTAAATTCAATATTTAAAGATTCAAATTTAGAACCTTTATTTAATGAACATCTTCGTTTACAAATTTTTTTGTTACATCTGTACCCCTTACCCTCAGAAAACAAAAATATGTTTTGAATAAACATAATTTCTCTGCATTCATCATTAGTACAGGGAATACAAGGATATAAAAGGTTGTTTTGTAATCCATAGTCTATGGCCCTGTCATTATCAGTGAAAATAGGATGTTAAGGAGAAAAATTAAGCATTTCTTCCATCATACTGTTCATAATAGGGGATAAAATGAAAAATTTATCACGTTCAAAATACCATTACTTAAAAAATCGCACCCCCTCAAAAAACATTTTTTTGAAACTTAATTTTATCTCATTTTATAATACCAATTTTGTTTTTTTTATAAGTCTTTTTTGAGGGGATGCGATTTTTTAAGTAGCGCCGAGAGGAATATATCTACCAAGCAGCGCGAGGCTTTTCCCTTTGCAAATTCCACAACTAGTTTGTATTGTTGGTCAGTATACAGGTTTTTTACAAATTCTTCCCCAGCTAAATGTATAAAAGCTACTTTCGGATCTGATTTGGTTTTAGGTGATTTAGCGCTAATCAATGTATTATATATTATATTATTATCACCTATAATATTAAACTTAAAGACATTTATTTATTTAAAAAATCAAACTATAAAAATCCATAAGCTGAAATGATGAATTAGTATTTCTTATAGTGTGTACAATGGCGGTAATTTCATGGTATAACGATTTGTCGGAGGTTACTAATTTGTCCTTGTATTTTTCAAACACTTTAGAAGATGTCATGCCTTTGATCACCCCATCCGCATAGCTTAAACTAGTAATAAATCGACGTATTTTGTCATGTACACTGAAATCTCGTCTAATAGTTTAGTTCCATCTATAAATAGTAAATTTAAAATAATCGCATGAATGTTTGCATATGAATTAATAAAAAGTCCTCCTTTGCATTCTACGTCAAAACATTTAATATGTATTTTTTCTGCTAAGATTCTAACAAACGAGTTATTGCTCTTGTGATAAACTTTCTTTACTGCATATTTTCCTTTATAAGATACAAAAACGGGCACTCGTAATATCAAAAATCGTTTTTTTTTTCGCCGAAAATTCTACCCCTAAAAATGGATTATTATTTTGAAATTTTTATTGGTCAAAGGGAAACCCAAAGTCTAGTATATGAAGACCAAATTTATACTTTAGACTATAATAATAATGGTTTAAAGAGATATAGATGCAGTGATAGGCCGTGTAGAAAAGCTTTAACTATTAATGGAAATGACATTGTAATTAAAAGGGTGGTTCATTCGCATTCACCGGTGTCTACTAGATGTCTCATAAAAAAAACTTTAAGCGATTATTAGAAAAAGTAAGCACGACTAATGAAAATGCTATTGATATTGTAAGACATAAACTTCCTATTCTATCGAATAGTGAATGTATAAGTCAAATGTTGCCCTTAGATTATTTAGAGATACTATCCGTCGAATAGGAAACTTAATATTGAAAATGTATCTGGGTGTATTAACATCCCTGAAGTCTTACAGGTTGACCGAAAGGAAGATCGTTTTTAGGCACGATAGTTAAACGAGAGATAATAAACGTTTTATTATCTTTTTTTCAGAGTAAAAAGAAGATGTATTTCAAGGATTTATACGGTTGTTGTAGATGGAAAATTTAAATCATCACCTCAGGAATTTTATCAGCTTGTTGTCTTTTATGAACATATTTTTGGAAAATTATTGCCTATTATTTATATTTTAATGAATGTTAAAAGTGAGGATTTATATTTTCGTGCCTTTAATAAGTGTAAGAAGCTGATAGATTTTAAT
Source organism: Cotesia chilonis (assembly GCA_018835575.1). Taxonomy (NCBI): domain Eukaryota; kingdom Metazoa; phylum Arthropoda; class Insecta; order Hymenoptera; family Braconidae; genus Cotesia; species Cotesia chilonis. The sequence continues at coordinate 111,518 of RJVT01000166.1, forward strand.
ATCATAAATAATATTACTGATTTTGAAAGGTGATTAGTTAACCCGAAAAAAGATCATTCACTTATGCAATATGTAATGGTTGTTTGTTTCGGCTAAAGAGTTCATTTGTGGCTAAATAACTTGTAAAAAAAAATTAAAAAATAACTCTAAAAATGATAAGTCAAGAGGAAAATAAAAACTAATAAAAAATTATTTTAATAATTTCTGTAAACGGATATCCTTTAGAGATTCTTCTTAAATATATCTAATAATGCAACTTTTTTAATTTTCTTGTTCAATGTCATATTGTTGTTTTTCTTTTAAACTATGCCAATTACCTTCTACAGTATTAGTATGGCATAAATTACTTTTATTAATAAACTCTATCAAATGGTTAATAGTTTTATGATGCCGAAAATTAAACACAACCTTGAACATAAAGAGAAACAATCACTGTGCATGATTAATTTTCTATGAACATATTTAATTAGATGTTCTTCCGGTGTTGCTGCTTTTCAATCGTCAATAGTAACAAACACGATTTTTCTACAATTTTAAAGACCTAAACTCCAGCTACCCTGTGACCTCAATGGTATTATATCTTATTAAACTTACTTTCATCTGTTTCAACAACGCCAGGTCCTTTATTTTTACCTGTTTTGTTGTAAACGAACTCTTCGATGGTTTTTTTTTGTTAAATGATTTTTTTACACTTTAAAAACCGGTGCTATTTCATCCTTTTGCCCTTCTTAAAAAATACAAAAAAATTGAAAAAAAGAAATCTATTTAATAAATCTACAATACTCTAAACTTTTATAAACGCAATTAGATGGTCATTGTTATTGAATGATCAATATTTTTTCCATGTAAATTCTTTAATAAACAGAGGTATTCTATGCCTATTTACGCCACTTCTCGATCTATATTCCTGTTTTAAATGGGACCACAAGTTTTCTATCTGATTGATGTGACCCTCCTCATTATTTATAAACCCAGTATTTTGGTTTACTATTAAATGTTTACTTCCAAAATTTCTACAAGCAGAATGATAAGATGGGTAACCATCTGTGATTATTATTGAGCCTTTTCTAACTCGTCTCCTAAAAAAATCTTCAATGGTGGCTGATTGTCTGTTTGGTAAAAGTTCAAAAACAAATTTTCTACAATTATATTCAACAATACCACCAATAATCCACTGAATTCCAGGCACAGAATCCAACGTTGAAGAGGGATTAGCAATGATAAGTCCATTGCATATGGCGGTTTTACTAAACTGAACACGAACCAAAGGTCCTCCAATTTGATAGCCATCATCGCTATTATAAACGACGACTTCCATCACAATATCCTTAATTTTAATATATGAATTTTCACATATTTTGCATAGATCTATTGCTTGATAATTAGTATAATTATATACCCAGCAATAGACTGCTCTTAGGATTTTGTGAAATGGAATGCTCAAACCTTTAAACTTCGTACCATTTTTAAGTGAGCTTTTTTATCTACACTTTTTGTTTATGTAACGGTACGCTTTACCGTCAATAAAGCCGGAACATCTACTAATGTTCATAAGAACAGTTCGTTCAGATGTTGAACAATGTTTGCAAACAATTGATCGTTATAGAAGACCATAATCTAAAAAGAAATCAATTGCTGCGTCATTGTTTCTAAAGCACTCGTCATCACATATATTGGGCTCACAAATTGTTTCTCTAAAATTCATCATAAAGGGGTTTTTAATTTTTTTTAACCCTTTCTGCTAAATCTTAGAGCAACAATAAATAAAATTTAAATCGTCAAAAATACCGTTACTTTATTTTTTTTGCCCCCTCCCCCAAAAAACGATATCTTACATCTTTTTTTGTATCTTTTATGGGCGGGGCAAAAGATGAAGTAACACCAAAATTTTTTATAAAAAAACTCTTTATTTATTTGTATATATTAAAAATACTAATAAGTATTAGGTTAAGTTTGAACTTTCTTTCTAGTAAAAAAGTATAAAGGCTAGAAATTAAAAAGAAACGATTTTTAACTTAATTTTAAAATCAATTTTAGAATTGAGATGATAAAGGAAAATAGAAATGTATATAAAATTTTTAACATTTTGTCTAGTAGAATTTACGATAAATTAATTCAACCTACTGATAAAAATTTTTCTTACAAGATTTATAATCGTACCATGGCAAGTTCCAATTTTTCTAAGTTCTCTTCCAAGAACCGACCACACTCCCTCTATCGTTTGAGTATGTGCACTAGTTGAATTATCTACAAAATTTTGGCTGTGATTAACAGTCAAATGTAGATAATTTGGTTTTACACAGATTGTGGAAATATCACCATAACCACACCAACAATCTGTCACAATTGTAGAACCTGGCGCAATTTTTCTTTTAATTGTTTCAACAAGAGTTGCTCTTATTCTGCTTTCTACTATTTCAAAAAAAAAGAATTTGGGTTCCTTCTGACAACGCCTCCAACTGCCCATACTTGATATTGGAGAACCCTTCCCGCATGATTTTTGCTTTTAACAAGTAAGGTTTCATCAATTTCAACAATACAGTCGATGCCGTCAATCGTTTGATTGTTTATATATGATGAATACGAGGTGTACACGGCGTTATTAAAACGCGTAAACCATCTTGATACGGTACATTTACCTATATCAAGTCCTACCGTGGCGACCTAATTACTTAAACCCTCTATCCATTTGCAAAGCAATATTAAAAGATCCTCAATAGGCAATTTAGAGTTCTTAAATACGCTTTGCTTTATTATGGTTTTTTATTAGAACACTTTTTGCCATCGCGTCTTAAAAAACAACGATAGTTTATAGTGTTACTCTTATTTTGAGTCATTGATCTATTGCATTTATTGCACATAGGAACCCTCAAAATGTTCTTTGCAACTAAAAATTGCAATAACTCATTTTTTATAAATAAGTTTTCTGAATTCTTTGCTCTCATTAGGGACTAAACTTTGTTGAATTTTTATATCCTTTTTTTCTAAAGGGTAGGGGTAAGTCCGAAACTTATCAATTACAATCATATAGAGGTAACTGAAAAAAATAATTCAAAATACCAATAAACAAAATTAAAGAATGTACTAAAAATACCTATGAAAAATATATGGCTGCAATTAAAAGTTTTGTTCGTTCTTAACAGTTACCTTTAATAGAGAAAATGTGCTTAATGGAAATTTGAGTGATTTGATAAAAAACTAAAAAATAATTAATCAAGATCTGTTATAATTGGTATTATAGATATAAATTTTAAAAATCAATTTTCATGAAAAATAAGTTTAAGAAAAGATACTATATTTGAGGATGAGAGCAAAATTATAATTTTTTATGGCAGAAAACAAAAAAATTATAGTTTAAAATATGTAGACATTTGTGATTGACAGAACTTTTAACCATCTCCATTTAATTTGTAATACTTTTTAGTTATGCATGCTAAAATGTTTCTTAAAACATTCCTACTATTTTATATTTGGCAAAGTGTAAAACAGTAAATTCTTATTATATCGCATTCAAGCTATGTAGAGGTATAGTTGAGATAAAATTAAAATATTTTGTTACTAAATTATAAGGATCTTTAAATAAGTAAATTAAAGAGCATAAAAAGAAGCAAAATATTATTGTTGTTTGTTTCATTTAAGGCAAGATATATGGAGAAGAGTTAAATCGATAAGGATTTAATTGTTTAAATTAAATAAAATTTATATAAAGTTTTAAAAATAGTCGGATCAGATCCAAAATTCATCCCCTGGTAACAAATTGGGGGTTGATGCACTTTCAAAAAAAATATCTCTTATGGTAAACGAAAAAATCGATATTAATAAATCTTGTAACATTGCATAAAAAAATGTTACTAACTTTTACAGCAAAATCAACATATATAAAGTTATTTAAAATGTGACTTTGAATTTTTGATTCATTGATTAAAACAACCTCTGGTAATATGTTTGGGTACAATAAAAGGTGTTTGAAAAAGTTGTATAATATGAAAAACAACCCAAAGTATATTAAATGAATCTTTTTTTAGTAAGAAGCCTCCTTTTATCATTGTTATTACAATCGTTTATTAACTACTTAGAAATAAAGCGATATCAAATATTTAGGTGTATATAAATATCAGCGAAAATACAATTGAAAAAATTACAATTAAATTATTATATAATCATAAAATATTAAACAATAATTGGTGGATTTAATGTGAAAGTACATGTGGATTAAACAAAATTGTCTCAAAATGTTCGTTTAAATAGTGGTAGAATTTCAAAACACACAGATTTGAAATTTAAATGACAGATACTAGTGTTACTTCTGCTGCTAGTTTTGCAAAAATTGTACCTAATAGATGTCTTCTATTTTTTTATCAATCATGAACAATATTGTACATGAAGGCTCGATAACTGTAACATATTAATGGGAAAGCTACATTGTATTATTAAAACCAAGCGATTTTTCGCATGAAAAAATTACTTACAAATATAATTTTATTGATCCAAAAACAAACGTGCATACACAACACGTGTAAACCCTAAAGATAAGATAAATATGATGTTTAACTAAAAAGAGATAAAGCACGAAGCAAAGCTAGATTATTTGGTTTTTTCTTTTTTATAGATAAAATTAAAGACCAATCTTTTAAAAATTTCTTGGATTTGATAAAATGATTTTGTTAGTTTTTTTTTGTTTCTTAGTGAGGAATCTCTGGGTTGATCTAAATGATCATATGTCTGTCTTTTATTCTTAATAAAGATGTTTAAAAACATATAAGATTATTAAATCAAATATTAAAGGACAAAATGTTATTTTTTACTAAGTTTTGCATTATTTGAAAAAGTAAATTTAAGTTTGGATAAAAATATAAATTCAATGCGGTTGATATAAAATTTCGGATTGCTTATTATAAAAAGCACTTGTAAATACCAAGAACAACTAAAAATTCTTAAAGTTGTAATTTAGCTTTAAACATAAGAACGAAGAGTGCAAATAAAATTATTAGCACTTTATAAATTGTTTGTTAAAATGTGAGAAAATTGATTCCTACGATTTAAAAAAAAGAATAGGCATTATAAATGAAATAAAAAATGACAAAAAAGAGGTTTTGTAAACTTAATTCTATATTTAGATGATATTAAACACGACTATAAGGTGTTTCTAAAATTTATTATCTTGCATTTAACATTAATGAGTAATATATTAATACATTTTACTTGAAAGGTGTAAAATATACAATAATTTTATCAATTAGTTCCAAAAAGGTGTTGAATAATTTATTTTTTCGCAACGTCAAATTTGTTGCCCTTTATCTGACAAGTCAATCACTTCAAGATGTGTCAAAGTTTTTTTTCTTTATCAATTTGTGGTTAGTTTACGCGGTCCGTTTTTATACATCTCAATTATATGAAGGAAAATATTTAATTTAGTCTGAGCTTACATATAGCATCCATTTTTTAATCTACAATTCTAATAACTTTATCTTAAGAACTATTTTTATTATTATATGTTATAAATTGAAGAAATTATAAATGATCATCATGACTAGGTTTTGAGAGATTTATAGAACTAAAAATTAATTTATCCTAAAAAAGCTTTCGTTTTCATGTTTTATACAAATACAACATTATACTACTAACAATTACTTATGTTTTATAATATGATGCGAAGCGTGAAGGCTCCTTGGAATTTAAGATCCACACGGTTTTAGAATAAAGTATTTGATACATGTCGAAAACACGTCGTTGTTAGAAAAATATTTAAACTCTTAAATTTCAAGAAAATCATATTTAAAATATAAATTTGGATCAGATTTATACAACCAATAATATTGTAGGTATAAAAATTAATAAAAATTGTATCAATTCAATGTTTAAAATATCATGATCAAAATAATCGGCTTGTGTAAGCTTAGATTTTTTAAAAATAGTTTATTATGAATATGTATTAAGAATGCATCTTAAAAAGAAAACCATCTATATGGATATGTATGTTCGTGAAGACAACATTAAGCACATTAATGTAAATTAGAATCAACATTTTTTAACGATAATAAAATAAGTATGAAAGAATTATGCAAATACTGTATATATACCTGCTTGAAGATCTTTTTTAACTATCTCTTACAATTTAAATGTAAATAGAAAGACTGTAAGAAATCTTGTTTCAAAATATAGGGAAAAAATATATTTTTAACTATATTCAAATAAAGAAAAGTTAGATAAATTAGACCAACTCAAAAATCCAAAAAATTGTTGAAGTGAGAAATCGTGTTTTTAAATAGATGTGTAATCGTAAAGACTAAGAAATGGTCAATATTTTGTCAGTGGATTGAACGAGGAGCAAAAAGTGTTTTATCGAACCAGTAGAAAACAGTAATGCAAGCAATATTGTTGAGATTTTAAACAAACATATACTTCTTGTTCAAAAGTTATAATCTAGGAATGGCAAAGTAATAAGAAGTGTAAATATTGAAGACGAACTAAGATATTATTGCCAAATTATAATTCATTTTTTACATTTGTAAATCTTTTCAGTTTAGATGTTTGCACATATGGAATAATAGATTTTAGTCTCAAAGATTGATAACTTAGTTATCGTAATGCTGGTTCAATGCTTAAATGTTATGGGTTTAAATCTCAGCGGCACCGACTTGTTTTAAAAAATGGTTATACTTGATAATGTAAATGTCAAAAAAAATTGCTGGTAAAATCGTATCATAAGCATCAACGGAGAATTGTAAAAGCCTCAAGGATAAAAAGAGGCATACTTTATTGTACTTTAGGGCTACAATTGCCGTAGTTGTGAAAACATATTTGTTAGTTCTATCTGTAGACCATAGTAAGTTATTACATCTAAAATACCCTTGGAAAGATGAAGCTCTAGTATTTTTATTAAGGTGGTGAGACACATTGAAGACATTTGACTTATACCACAAGTTCTATTAAACTCCTGGTCTGATGAAGCATTTCTCTACCAAGTGCAGGTCATATAAATTATCCTTAAGAGGCTAGAAACTATTCTCCTATGCAGTGTGGCTTTATGTTATGGTAGTGTTCAATAATGCGCAAAAATTTAGAATGAGAAAAGAAGTTATCTAAGTTTAAGTAAGTAAAATTAAGTGTATTACTTGATCAACTGAGAGTAGAGTTGATAAATAATGGTGGTGATCTGAAAGAATAATATAATTTAATAGTGTGTTTTGTTTAATAGCTAAAGTTTCTTCAATAAGAATTAATCAATAAAAATAAACTTTTTTTTTACTTACTTCTAGTTATATAGATAACTAGCCTTACACCTTAAACAACCCTCAAAATTGTTTGGTAATAATGGAAAAAACAACCCTTTATATCATCTGCTGGAAAACTCATTTTATTGCATTATATGCTGCAACTTAAAATGAATTTGAATTAAACTCAGACAAAAAGAAATTACATTTTTTTTTCTTTGCAAGTAAGAAGGGCAGAAACCTTACATAGGGACCAGCGAAATTGCGACTATGATTTTCGTTCAACTGATACCAAGAGATTCTTACTCCCTAAAATTGCCACAATTTAAACTTGCCGGTGCAGCAATCTCCGCCGTATCCATTGGACTTTGGCTCCAGGAGACTAGGTTACCGTTTATATCCATACCCTGTCCAGACCAGGTTCACAGCAGATATAATTATCGGGCACGGTTTGAATGACCCAGGGAGAGACATCATCATACAAGCATTGAAAGGCCCCTACTATCATCTGTATTGTTGTGCACGCCTCTTTATCACTGCCACATCACCAGTCCTGCATATTAATGGACTGCGTTGACCACTTGTCTCCCACAAGTTTCGGCCAGCGTGCTACAGAATCCTGTAGGATAGGGTCCAAGAGGCCTTTTAGCCCTACTTCGTCTAGTCTCTTTAATTGGCTCGAAGGATACCACCCTTAGAGCGCACCAGCTAGGGCTTCACTAATTTAACCCTTGAAGTACAATTAAGTACACTTAGTGTAGTACAAGACCACATTATTTCAAGCCTTAAGGTGCGTTTCTAAAATAGATGTTAATCCCCTTGTGGCTGGACTGCACACAAGTTTCATGAATCAACTTAATAATTTTTGTGGACATTTTTCAATATTAGATGTTAATCCATCATCTTCGAAATAGAAACAAATAGGTGCTCGTCAAAAATCGAACCCGGATCTTTGAATATGAATGCAATGCTTTCGACCACTAAGCTACGAGCACCTAAAAGAAATTACATGTCTTTCTAGAGGCGACGTTAATAAATTTAAAGTATTAACATAACTGTTGGAAAAAATGAACATATTTAAATTCCCAATTATCGCCTCATATTTGTCTACAACATTTTAAAAGTTATTTTTTACGCAGCACAATTCAATTTATTAGTTTAAATCGTAGTTTTTTGACATTTAAATCAGAAAAAAAGCATTTTCTTTTATTTTCTGATTAAATTGAAATTTACCTGGAAAAAAAATGGACAAAATTTTTAATATAGTATGTGTTTTCTCTCTTGCTTTTAAAATACAATTACCCGATCATTCATTGTATTTACAAGCTTTTTACATAGGTTTACGTCAATGTTTCATCATATTTCAATTATCTTTTTCTTTAATTTTTTTAGATTTTGACAATTGCTTTCTCTTACTTCACATTTTACATAATCCTATAAATGCTCAATTGGGTTCAAATCTAGAGACTGAGCAAGACATTCTTATACATCAACATTTTTTAATAACATATTTATGCAGAAATTTTGATGTGTGATTGGGATCATTGTCTTGTTGAAAAATAAAATCTTCATTTAGGCCCATTTCTATGGCAGAAACCTTTAAATTTTTAGTAATAATGGATTTATAAATATATTTGTCCATATTTCCCTTGATAGTTTATAATCTACCAACACCATAATATGATATCCAACCCCATATTATAATACTACCCCCTCCATGTTTAACTGTTGGCAGGCAATTTTCAGAATCTAGAGCTCTTCCCTTCAATCTATAAACCTTTTTCTTCCATCAGATGAGAACAGGTAAATTTTTGTTTCATCACTCCATATTATTCTTTTCCAATCTTCATTATCCCAATTTGGTCATTCATTGGCCAATCTTATTCTACTTTCAATATTTTTTTACGAATAATGGTACCTTTCTTGGTACTCTACATCTAAAAGCAATTAACTGAATGTAGTTTGAAATAATTCTACTGGAAACTTTCCTTTTTGTCTTTTCCTCTATTTTTATTTTGAGTTTTTCCGAACAGGTAAAAGGATATTCGCTTATATTTTCAGTTAAAACAATCAAATCCTTTTCTAAAAGAACCAGGTTTTCGTAGTGTAGTATTAAATTTTTTATATTTTTTGACTATATTATAAATTGTAGTTTTTAGTATGTTTAACATTTGAAAATTTTAATTGGGTAATTTTTCTAAATAGAGCCTAATAATCTCCAAATCGGCATTATTTTTTCTTCTTATTCATGTTTAAAGTTTATAATTACTTGTTTAAAAATTTAAATAAATGATAAATTAAATATCACTTAATTTTAAATGTTCCATTTTTTTTCCAGGGTTTTTAAATAAAAAAGAAATATTTTAAATTTTGACAATATATAAATCTAACAATGCAAATTTAACATTAAAGCGTTGTTTAACACATTATTTTATAGGGTTTTGAGCAAATTTTAATGAAAATTAATGTTTATTTATAGCATTTTTTTGAAACTTTTAGAATCCCCAAATTTTTTTTTCAATAGTGTAGTTTACCGACATAAATAATCTTCCTATCTTGCAGACGCAATCCCTGTAAAATAATTTAAATTATAGCGCTTGCGTTTTAATCCACAATTTATTATCATAACGCTAAAATATAGTTTTAAATGTGGTTTATCATTACTTGAAACTGTGTGAAAGATATAACTTTATTTTTAAGGTGCAATTTACCAGCATAAACCATTGTTGATAAAAAATTACTTTTGTTTGTAAGTAAATACCGTGAAAAGACGACAAAAAGTTGCATTGACACATTTAGATTTTTTTACAAAATATTTAAAAAGACTTATTTAATATATTTGAAATATAACAACCACCTGCAAATTAGCAAATTGTCAATAATGTAAAATTTTAATCCCGTTAAAAATAAAAGTCGTCTAAGAACAATAACTGTTGCTTTACACTTTGTCTGTATCATTTTTTTATAAACAACATTTAATTAACAAGAGATAAGGTATATTTTTATGTAATCTTGTGTATTTTTACATTTCTTTCTGAAGTACAACTTATATTAAAAACATACTTTGCCTACTGCTTTACAGCTTACTTTTTTTATTTATTTTTAATGTATATATACATGAATACTATAGTTATCAGTTACAAACAACACCCCTAACTGGTTAATTCCAATACAACCCACTTAACAAATCATAAAGATTTCCAACCCTTACTTAAGTAACTTTTTGTAGTACTATTTTTTACCTTTCTTTTTTTTTCTATTTATTTTTAATGTATATATACATGAATACTATAGTTATCAGTTACAAACAACACCCCTAACTGGTTAATTCCAATACAACCCACTTAACAAATCATAAAGATTTCCAACCCTTACTTAAGTAACTTTTTGTAGTACTATTTTTTAATTTATCATGAATCTCTGTTTTGTTACAGGCAGATTTTTAATGCATAAATGCTATTTTATGTAAACTTACAAAAAATTTTTGTATATAAGAGTTTTTTTTACATGTTTGCATTTACATATGAAAAGCTACGAATGATTTGTGAATTTATCTGAAAGAAATCTATTATAATACAGATATTATAAATTAATAGGTTATTCATTAAATATAAGTGATCAAAATGAAATTGACAACTAAATATAAATGCCTGAAAAGTTTGTAGTAATGCTATAATTGATGCGATTTAAAGTACGTTATTGCAGCTATGAGTATAAAATCTTCCAAAAAAACATTAGCAGTTTAAATATTATCACAAGTTAATATTTGTTTATTGAGTAGTAAAGCGTATTAAATTGAAAAATAAACATCTTTAACAAAAATTCTAAAATTAAATAGTAAGAAGAACAAGCAGTAAAAATGTAACGTATACGCATATATTTTGACCGCATAAAAGTAATTTTATACTTATTTTGTGTAAAATAGTAAAAAAATAATCTTGTTGCTTAAAATGATTTCTCCAGGCCAAATTAATATATCTATCTTCAAAATTTATGACGATCAGGCCAATTTTTAGTAAAAAACGTACTAGTCCTCCTGGTACATAATTGCTTCTTCAATTTTTTAGTAATAAAGATAAAATATTGAAATTTTTCAGTATTAAATTTGATTTGTAATAGATTAAATATTTAAAAATTGAATTAAATGTATTAATAAATAAATTTTTATGTTTTGTTAAATTTTAAGGTACGAATTCATTAGTATTCTAAAATCCCGTAAACTCAGTATCAATCGCACAATTATCATTACTTATCAAACCAGAGAAAACTGCAAAAATAAAATTAAAAACACGAATCATCTAATATATTCAGCAAAATTTATACCTACTTGCTTTTAGTTGTTAAATATAATCTATTTTACATTTTTTATGAAATCTAAAAGATAGGAAATTAATAATTTGTTTTTCTTAGACTCACAAATTAATCAAGTCTTCTGAATTTGTCAGAATATATTTGATGATAAAATATGTTAAAGAGTTTTATTTTATTCCATAGTAAGTATTGTAATACGAAAGCTTTTATAAAATGGCATCAAAAACACCTAAAATATTTCTGTCTCTATTTTTTAATAATCAAATTTGTCTAGTACCTAATTAGATAATTTACACTAAGAAAGGCAGTTTAAAACAATTTTAATGACATTAAAATATGTTAATAATATTATTTATCTATAGAACACAATATATTTTCTTAATACAAAATTTCAAACTTGACCAATTATATTTTTTTACCGCATTGAAAAATTTTATTGGTATTTTAATTAAAAAATATTTAAATGAGTTTTTTTATTAAATTTATGTTTGAAAAAAAAATACGGCTTAATAATGGTTATACAATGCCGATGGTTGGTTTTGGAACTTGGATGATTACAGATGAAAATGCAATTCGAGAATCTATTAGAATTGCAATAAAATCTGGGTATCGACATATTGACACAGCTTTTATTTACGGAAATGAAAAATATATAGGCAAAGTTTTAAGAGAATTATTCTCGGAAGGAACAATCAAACGAGAAGATTTATTTATTACCTCTAAATTATGGTGTACTTATCACGATTATCCAGAAAAAGGATTAAAAAAGACACTTGAAGATTTACAACTTGATTACATTGATTTATACTTAGTACACTTCCCAGTTAAATTTAAAATAGATGAGAATTTTCAATCTTTTACAGACGAAAAAGGGAACAATGTATTAGATCGATATGACTGTCTTGAATTATGGAAAAAAATGGAGAATTTAGTAAAAAGTGGACTAACAAAATCGATAGGTGTTGCAAATCATGGAGAATATAACTTGGGAAAAATTTTACAAAATTGCACTATAAAGCCCGCAATTAATCAATTTGAATTGCATCCGTACCTTACACAAGAGAAATTAGTAACTTTTTGTCAAGAAAATGGAGTTAATGTTATAAGTTATAGTTCGTTAGGAGGAACAGCTGATAACAAATTTAATTTAAAAAAAGATAAAGTTTTAGAAAGTATAGCAAAAAAATACAACAAAACAGTACCTCAAGTTATTTTAAGTTATTTGATATCTAAAAATATACTTGTAATTCCTAAAAGTCTAAGTGAAAAACATATTAAAGAAAACGGTGAAATATTTGATTTATCTGAGGAGGATATCAATTTAATTTCTGGTTTAAATAAGAATTATAGATTTATTGATTTACCAGAACATGGACCCGATAGATTCAAATAAATTTATTCTATTTAAATTTCTAATCTTTTTTTTGTACTTTGTTTAGATGCAAAGTGTGTGAATTAAATACTCCTAAATATCCAATACTAATATTGATACGAATTAAAAACAAACTTATTAAATGAAAAATAATCAAAACGTTTGATTTTAATTCTACTAAATTAAATCCTAAAACTTACTTGCGAAGGAAAGCAATTGTAAAAACATAAAAATATACAAAATATATTCGGATTTTTTTATAACAACTATTATAATTATAAAAATATTTAATACTTAATACTAACAAAGGGATACTAATTTAATAAATAATAATGGCAATTTCATTATACTAATATAATTCATTTAACTTGATAAGTCAATAAAATTTTACTATTAATCAAACAAATTATATTTTTACAATGCTTTGTAATCACAAGAATTAACCTTTTGAAAATGTTTTAGTTTTAAATTTAGCTTATCAATTATTTTTAGGTTACATGTCAAAATATTTTTGTAATACTTTTAAAAATAAATGTTGGTTAATTAATATACTTTTAAAAATAAATATTGGTTAATTAATATACTTTATAAAACAATATTTATATATTAATTACAATATATAACAAAATTTAATATTTTAATTACATAATAAAATTAATATATTGATTACATTCATGAAAAATAATTATTTTTATATAACTATTTTAATATTATATGCCTTCAATATATATAAATTACAAATGACTACTTAAAGTAGGCTACTTCAATTTATACAATTACAAATAACTACTTAAAGTAGGCTACTTCAATATATATAAATTACAAATGACTACTTCAATTTATTAAATTACAAATAACTACTTCAAATTATATAAATTAAAAATCACTCCTTAAACATTTAAATTATTCTATTGGGTGTTTTTTATTAATTTATGCATAAATTTGTTTTATTTTAACAGTAAAATCTACAATAAAAAATGTAAAAAAAATCAACAACAAAAATATAAAAGTTATATTAATTTTACAGGTTTTAAACACATGATAAAAATTTTCTATTAAGAATCTGAAACGTTTCAAAATATATCGACATATAAAATCAAGAAAATAAATAAACAAAATGTTAAACAAAGACAAAGAATTATTTGATTTTTTATCCAATGCACCTAAAGAATTTAGAGAGGGTGAGCAGATAAAAAAGTATCAAATGAAAAATGGGGATTTCATACATTGTGTTTTATGGAATATGCATTTTTACCTTACAGGTACCGATATTGTAAAAATTTTATTGTACAGATTTCAAACTTCGGGAAGGCAATTGACAAATCTAAAAAAATTTGAAGAAGGAATTTTCAGTGATCTAAGAAATCTTAAGCCTGGAATTGATGCAACATTGGAGGGACCGAGAAGTGAATTCTTAGAATTCTTGTATAAAAATGGGTGTATACGTACACAGAAAAAACAAAAGGTATTTTATTGGTACAGTGTCCCGCATGATGCTCTTTTTTGCGATGCTATGGAGCGGGATATGAGACGAGAAACACAAATGATTTCTTATAGTAAATATGTCAATGCATCGGGAAGAATGACTCCTTCACCTAATTTTAATATGATGCGCATGGATGGATCGAGTGAATATAATCATAGGAACATTCAGTACCCTAGGATGGATTCTTCTACTCCAACCTTTTTTAAAGATTCTACCCGTGTTTACGACATGAATGAAAACTCTAATAAATATTTTCCAGATTATTTGAGAAACACACCAACTGCACCAGTGCGTGTATATCCGGAATATGACGATTATGAACAGGATGCATTTTACAGAGATGATCAGAGTAAATCAGCATTTGATTTCTATAAAAGCAATAATCATAAACAAATATCTCCATCTGATATTACAAAACAGCAACCTAGAAAAAGTTTATCAATTGAAGGTTTTGATTTTTTGAAAGAGCGCATAGAATCTCGATCAAGAGAAGAGGCAGATAGTAAAGGAAAAAAGAGTAAAAAAATAAACATTAGTGAAGGTAGTAATGATTTATTTACAAGGTATTAGAACACAATTAAACATTTTACATATTTTTTAATATATGATATTTTATTAATTATTAGTATATTTATAATTAGTATGTTTTAATATATAAATATTTTATTTTCAATATATACATATTTCAAAAATAATGCATAAATATTTATAGAAGCCAATGCATAAAAATGGGTAATGCATAAAAATATGCAATACATAAATATTTATAAACACTACATATATTTTATTTTTCAATAGAATTAAGTATAACAGATATAATTTTATCAGTGAATATCAATTTTAAATCATCCAAACTCTCAAAATAATTCCCTCCATTTACAAAATCCACAACACTTTGTGCTCGTTTGTCCCCCACACTGTTAAGTTTTTTTATTTGTAAAAAATTCCCACTATTTAGGATATCTAGCATTTCTCGTTTTGTTAATTTTGTTTTATTTCGTTTTATTTTTATTTTATTGTTTATTTCTTCAATTTTATTTTGTATTTCTAAAGTGTCTCTAATTTTTTTTATTGTTTTGTAATCATCTAAAGCTTTTTTTAAGTTTCCAATATTTTCGAATTCTTGTGCACGTTTTAAAAAAGCTTTATAACTTTTTTCTTGAGTATTAGGAGTCAGTAAAATATCAGATTTGTCATAAATTGAAGATTTAAAAATAAAAGTAGAGTCTTCCTTCTTTTTTCTTTTTTTTGGAGTATTCGTTTTATCTGATAATATTTTAATGTTATTTATATTATTGTTATTGTTATTATATTGTTATTTATATTGTTATTTATATTGTTATTTATATTGTTATTTATATTATTATATTGTTATTTATATTTATTATTTATATTATTATTAATATTGTTAATTCTATTATATAATTTATCATTACTATTGATATTATCAAATCTGTTTATATTACATTTACTACTTACATTAGTAATTTTACTACCTACATTAGTAATTTTTCTTGATTTAGATGCAAATTTTAATGTACTTATTGTTTCATCAAGATATTCCCATTCATCTATTACATTAGCTATAATATAACAAATACTATGTCCTCCTAGACTATCTTGTAATAATCTTGTTAATTTACTATCTCTATAAGGTATCCTTATATTATTATTTAATATAGAATTACAAACTTGTCCTAAAACAAATAAGCTTTTATTTATATTATTTGATTCTACCATTCTAATTCCTTTATTATCTGTTTTTCTATTATTTTCTGATCCAGCTAAGTCTATTAAATACAATTTAGCATTCCCTAAAGATATTTGTAAAATTGAATGACTTCTACTACTCGTTTTATTTAATTTTGTCTCTGCTGTTTTTCTATTTTGGTTTCCAATATTAAATGCATTTTTAAATTCTGCATAATTTGTAATTAATATTTTCTTTAAATTAAAAATGACGACTTCTTTTTCATTTTCTCTTAAAATTAATTCCTTTGACTCTAAGAGATCAAATATTTTTTCATTATAAATTTCCATGTATGAAACATTTAAATTATCATTTTTTAGAAGGTATTTTACAATATTAAAAATAAGCCCAGGATCTTTTTCATTACCAATCATTGTATGGGTTTTACCTGCACCAGTGTTCCCATAACAAAATATTGTGGTATTAAAACCTTCTTTGAATTTATTTATGCAATCTTTAATTTTATTAAAAAGATTCTTTTGAGAAGTAGTAGGTGGAAAAATACCATCAAAAATATATTCTGATTCTTGATTATTTTCAGTAGTCACTTTTATAGCATTTTCAGTGTATAAAAAACTTTCTTGATTTGATCTTATCCTTATAAAAGCTTTTATTGGAATTTTATTTGAAGACATGTTTAAAAGGGTGTTATAAAATTTTAACCCAAACAAATGACAATGAAAAAAGATAATTACAATGATATTGTAAATAATAAAAAGATAATTATAAGGATATTGTAAATAATAAAAAAGGTAATTACAATGATATTGTAAATAATAAAAAAGATAATTACAAGGATATTGTAAATAATAAAATGATAATTACAAGGATATTGTAAATAATAAAAAAGATAATTACAATGATATTGTTAATAATAAAATAAAACAAGAAATGGAAAATAAAAAACAATTTCTACTCAATACATTACGAACAGATTTGAAAAATCTGTTTTTTAAAATACCTGATAAAATAATGGACTTGCCAGTTTTATCAATCAAAGATGCTATGTCAACAAATTTTGAAGGAAATGAAATTATGCTAAATGAAATTAATAAAAAAGTAAAAAGAGAATCAACTGTCTCTTTGACATTTGGAGAAGAATATATTTATGATGGTAAGATATTTAAAGATAGTAAAGGTAAAATAAAAAATAATTCCCTTGATCAAAATTTAAAAGATCTTTTGAAAAATGCTAAAAAAATAGCTGATAGAATGGGAAAAGACATGAGTTTGTTTATTGAATAAACAAAATTTAATATAAATAAAGTTAACTATAANAATGCTACCTTCATTTAAGCATTTCTCTCAGTTCGTCGTAAGTAACAACAATATTGTCCTAAATTGTTTTTAATTTTATTCATGGATTGCATTCACTTAATGCACATTGGACCTGTTAATATATTTTCAAGTAGCAATTGAATTAATTACTCTTTATTATATATTAATTTTTAATATTTATGTTAAGAGTTAAATTTTTTTCTTATGATGAGTCATTAACTTTTTGTGCCATGTTTTAATTTTTTTTAATTTTATAAATTTTCCTAGAATTGAAGCTAATTCATAACAATCTGAGTATAGATTTCTGTTTTCCTATATTTTTTTAAGCCACCAAAATTTGAAAAGAAAATTAGCTACTTGGTCTTTGTTCAGATCATTTCTAGATCGGTACTCCTGCCTCAAATGACAACTAAGATTTTCTATTTATTGGTATGTATTTCATCAATTGTAATAAATCATTGGCTGTGATTTACAACTTAATAGACACTTCCAAATTATTATATCGCTTTTGGAAAGAATGGATATTAATCTATTGCTACTATAATCTCAGGCTTTACATATTTAAAAAAAATTCAAAAATTGTTTCCTACATCCAATTCGAACAAACTTTACAAAAAATTTAGTGCTATTTGTATCAGAAACACCACATATAATCAATTAAACGGCATTAAAATTATCATTTATAGAGCTTGCATTAGAGATGCTTCTTTTATTACATATAAGGCATATATAGATTGGGTTGCGATGCTGGCCTAATATCTAAGGGTGCTGGTTTAAACTCCAGCGTTGCCAATTTGTTTGTAAAAAATATAAGCATTGACAATGCAAATATTAATTGATAGTGGTTTTGTAATGTCATACCCTAGTCTCGTCAGCGTCGACTAAGGGTTGTAAAGGTCTTATAAGGTAGAAGGAGGTATACTTTCTTGTAGGTCGGCACTACAATTGCCGTAGTTGAGAAAACAGGTGTAGATCATATTTGGAGACCTATAGTGAGTAATTACATCTGAAGAACCACTTTAATAGGTAGAGCTCTAGCATTTCACGTTGTTTGATAAAGAACCACCAAGGTTATAAGGCTCATATCGCTTATCCGACCACAAGTTTCTGTGAAACCCTGGTCTTATAGAGCATACTCTATCAGTTGTCAGCCCTGTAAATTATCCTTACGGGGGTAGAAACTTTTCTCTTATGTAGCAACGCTCTAGTGGTATGCTGGCGCTTAATAATGCTCAAAGTTTAGATTAAAGAAGGAGGGTTTTCTAGGTTAAAAATTAATAAGTATAATAGTTAACTAACTACAAGTAGTAAATAAATTTGTCGATGAAAGAAAAGGTATTTTTGACATAGTGTGTTACTATAAAATAGCTAAAGTTTCTTAAATAACAATTTATCAAAAAACTATAAATTCTTACTTTATATTATTATGTTTTTTCAATAGAGATAGATAGTTCATTTGTCTGTATTTTTTTTCTTTCAAAGTTGCCTTAGGCATTATTACTGAAACAGTTTTGTTTTTTAGTCCAAAAAGGTTAAATTGCGATGTTACCCCCCAGTAAAAAAATAAAAAATATAGGGGTAAAAAAATAAAAAAATAAAACTAAAATTTACTCAATTAACTCAAAATCAAATTCAGGCGGTAATTCGTAATTTAAAAGTAAAATATTCTGAATTTCAAAAAAGCTTAGCATTTTTTCTAATAACTGTTCTCTGTAAATTAACTTAAAACGAGTGATGTAAAGTTTTCGAACCAGATTCATCAATGTACCATGACTAGTTCCTGCTTTACGCAATTCTCTTTTAATTACAGACCACATTCCCTCAATAGTTTGGGTGTGAGCGCCTGTTACTTCATTGACAAAATTTTGGCTATGATTTACAGTTAAATGTAAATAATTAAAATCAGGACAATGTTCAGATAGTCCCTTCATAGCCCCGCCAGCAATCAGTAATAATTATAGACCCGGGAGCAATTTTTCTTTTTATTATTTCGACAAGAGTATTTCTTGATCGATTTTCAACAATTTCAAAAAAAAGGAATTAGGATCTCCCCTTACTACACCACCTACTACCCAAATTTGGTATTTCAAAATTCTACCGTTATGATTTTTGCTTTTAACAAGCAATGTTTCGTCCAATTCAACTATACAATTCAAACCTCCTATGGTTTGATTTTTGATGTAGTTAGAATAGGATAAGAAAACAGCCTTATCAAAATGCGTAAAAACCAGCGAGTTATTGTACTACTATCTATTTCCAATTTGATAGTAGCAGAGGATATTACTAACTCCCTTAACCCATTCGCAAAGCAAAATTAAAAGATCTTCGATAGTTAATCTAGAACTTTTAAAAATGCTTTGCTTATGAATGCTACCTTCGTTGGAGCATTTTTTTTTATTTCGTCGTAAATAACAACGATACTTTTCCGAATTGGTTTTGGTTTTGGTCATAGGTTTCATGCACTTATTGCACATCGGAACCCTTAATATATTTTTATCAAGAAGAAATTGAATCAATTCCTCTTTATTATATATTAATTTTCTAAACCTTTTAATGTTCATTTTAGGGGGTTATTTTTTTTATTTTTTTATTTTTTTACCCCTATATTTTTTATTTTTTTACTGGGGGGGGGTAACATAGCAATTTAACCCAAAAATGTATTTTCAGCAGCTTCACAATAGACTTTGCTTGATAGACATTAAGTTTGGCATCCAAGCTTTAAAATTCTTATAATTTTACAAAACTCACTGTAAAAAACATGAGTCTAGAACCTTTTTTACAAAAAGTCTATTCAGACAACTTCTAATTTGATAGATATATCCAAAACTATCAATAGAAGCAGTTTTAAAATATAATATCAACATCCCATTTCACGTATTTTTTACATGAGATAACTCTTGATAATATACCATCCCAAAGCAGAAAATTAACTGCATTAGTATTATCAATGAAGCTTGATAAGAAAAGAGAAATATTTTTATAATATTTTTAAGAACCAATCCCTTCTATTTGCATCCATTTTATCAAATTTTTCAAAAATTATTCTTTTAACCCCAATAAAATAGATACAAATGAAGGGATCAGCTGATTTTAAATTACCTTTAAATTGACTTTTTGTGTCAAAAAAAAGTGAGGTTAAAAATGGCACAAAAAAATTATCAATTCCAATCTGTGCACTATTAGTATTTTTGCACACTAAAATGGTTAAGGTTTGCACCTCTGTGCTTGCTCCCGTTTTTATTTAATTACCTTCATTACCCGTTTCTATAATTTTCTCAATATTCTTAGAATTGTTTGATAACCTTACCCCTGAGGTAACCGGTACATCGTACGATGAACGATCAGCAGGCGCTAAACACTGTAGACTCTTTGCGGGCTGTAAATCCTTTTCGACTACATCTACTTCGAATCCTAGGCATTTTAAGCTTGTGCTAGCTTTATACTGCATAAATTGGAACCTAGGCTCCGCTTTCGCTTTTTCACCCCAGCTATGGTACATGCGTAATCCCTCACATAGTTTCCTACGTTTCACCCGCCGTTCTCCCTGAGTGTACCCCCAGATGGTGATGCCATTTACATTGTTTTTGCTTGCGCTATTGATAATTTCTTTGTTCGTAGCGGTGTATAGTTGAAAGTTGGGTATTAGCCTGACGATCTACGATGTTTAACACTTAGACAGGAGTCCATCACACTCCGTCTCTCTAAGTTCGAAATCCGGCCATCAGGTCAATGGCTGGGTCCTCTTGGACCCTATTAAGGCCACGGGTTTATAGAGATCCCCCGTGGGGTTGTGGCGGACTGCATCGGCTCGACAGCAGTCTGGGTTATTACCACTCTAGTGAACGTAAAGCTTAGTTCACCGTGCACAGACTAGTCTATTGTCATCTGCAACCCTGTCTTTAAAGAAGGCCGAATCCTTCTCCAAGATCTGATTCTCCTTGACTTGGCTGCCCTACCTTTATTAGGCTTGGATCGTCGCTCAGACCCAGTTAAGACATCTCACTGGTCGCTTCTCTTGCCTCTAAGAAACGTCACTTAGGTGGAAGCCTTGGCATCCTAACGGTTAGTGAATACCGGAGGAAAGAGCCTACATGCTCTAACGTCTACCTCACCACGACACACCCTTTCGGGTATATTAACAGGGCTGTTGTAACACCCCAGCGGTCTGTCTCGTCGAAGACTAACGGTTACAGGTGCCGATGCACAAGGAAAACCAAGAAAATTCCTAAGACGACATTGCGCTAACGTAAGGTCGATCATCTCCCCTCACGGTTAGAGCTTCCTCACTTAGAAGGACTAACGATCTCTTCAACCGGCGAATGGATAAAGGTCTAATAAAAACTCCTAAAGCAACGCCATGCACACCTTGGCTCTTTGCTAACGGGCTGTTTAGCTGCCGCCATACGGATTTCTGGATTAGAAGAATCTTCGAAGGGTCACGGTGCCTTCCCACCGGCACTGAGTATCTTACTCCAAGATTATAGCTGGCCCCATTTATTATGCCAGTAACTAAAAGGTATTGGCATGAAAACCAAATGAGCAACAACAGGCTCGTTTGGTTTCAAGAAAATTTTTGGATCAGACACAATAGACAACCCGTAAAAATTAAAAATGTTAAATTGAAAAATTTAATAAAAGCTATTATGTTCATTTGTACTTCTTTTAAAACGTTCTTTTTTGGTCAAACGTTAAACTCTTCATTTGTTTTATTGATAACTTTAATTTATTGTTATAAGATTCCACATGCTGAGTATGAACACCAGTATTTCTATCAACAAATTGATATTTATGACATATAGTAAGATGTCTGTAGTCATTTAAAACCCTAATGAAGAATATGCTCTTTATTTTTCGGTAACTATGATACTTACTTGCTGAACCACGCTTTTAATAATTGGCAAAAGAGTTTCCGCGCTCCTTTTTTCTACTATAGTTGCAAACACTAAAGCTGGTCTGTATGATGTGTCAACTATGCATAAAGCCCAGTATGCAGGAATATATCTTCCTCGATGATTTTTTTACATTAAAATTAAGCTTAGTTTCATCAACTTGAACAACAACATTAGGACCGCCAAGCTTAATTTGATTATTATGAAAAAACTCTTTAATTTTGTATGCTATTATTTTTTTTAAAGCAACAAATCTCTCTTTTGCTACACCAGCCAAATCTACAATTTTACTTTGAGGCAATCCAAGAGAATAATAGTATATTGTTTTTAAATCGATTTTAAAATTTTCTAAAGCAGAACCAACTCTGATAGTCAACGTTTTTTGCCATTTTGTGCACCAATAATTCATGCATCTTTATACAAAACCATCAATGTGTTTTTTGCTCTCTTTAAAACATGCATTAACTTAACAATCTACAAATAATTTCAGTTTTTAAGACATTAAGCCTAAGAAGGTACAAAATTACCTCTTATTTTGTGTCCTCTATGGTGTTTTACCTTACAAATCCTTCTTTCATCCGCAGAGTTATTAATTTTTATAGTCCTCATTTAACATGTCGTTAGTCCTAAAAAAAATAAAATACGCAAAATGTTTTAATTATATTAAATGTTCTATGCTACTTCATCTTTTTGTCCCCTAGAAAAAATACAAAAAAAAATTTGAAAAAAGGAAATTTATTTAAATAAATCTACAATACTCTAAAATTTTTATATATGCCATTTTATGGTCATTGTTATTGGAATGATCAATATTTTTTTTCCATGTAAATTTTTTAATAAACAGAGTTATTCTATGCCTATTTAGGCCACTTCTCGACCTATATTCCTGTTTTAAATGGGACCACAAGTTTTCTATCTGATTAATGTGGTCCCCCTCATTATTAGTAAAACCAGTACTATGGTTTGCTATTAAGTGTTCACTTCCTATATTTCTACATGCGGAAGCATACGATGGATAACAATCAGTAATTATTATTGAGCCTCCTCTGACTCGTCTTCTAAAAAAATCCTCAATGGTGGCGGATTGTCTGTTTGGTAAAAGTTCAAGAACAAATTCCTACAAGTACCTTCAACAATATTATTCATTGGATTCCAGACAATAAATCCAACGTTGAAGAGCGATTAGCAATGATGAGCCCATTGCATATGGCGGTTCCATCAAACTGAACACGAACCAAAGGTTCTCCAATTTGATAACTATCATCGCCATTATAAGCGATGACTTCTATCACAATATCCTTAATTTTAATATATGAATTTTCGGTTAAGTTCCTGACTTACCCCCCCCCCCCAGTAAAAAAAAATTATAGGGGTTGAAAAAATAAATAAGAAACTTGTTTATTGCTCAATTTTAAAGTCAATATCCGGAATAAGATCAAAATTCAACATACTAATATTACCAATTTCAAAAAATTCTAGCATTTTATCTAATAGATTTTCACGATAAATAAATTTAAATCTATTAATATAAATTTTTTTAACAAGATTTATAATTGTACCATGGCAAGTTCCAATTTTTCTAAGTTCTCTTTCAAGAACCGACCACACTCCCTCTATTGTTTGAGTATGTGCACCAGTTAAATTATCTACAAAATTTTGGCTAAAATTTACAGTCAAAGTTAAATAATTTAGTTCTTCGCAGATCGTGAAAATATTGCTATAACCACGCCAACGATCTGTCACAATTGTAGAACCTGGGGCAATTTTTCTTTTAATTAGCTCTACAGTAGTTGCTCTTGTTCTGTTTTCTACATGTCAAAGAAAAAAGAATTCGCATCCCCTCTCACAACGCCTCCAACTGCCCATACTTGATATTGAAGAATCCTTCGTATGGTTTTTACTTTTAACAATACAATCGACGCCGCCAATCATTTGATTGTTTATATATGATGAATACGAGACGTACACGGCGTTATTAAAACGCGTAAACCATCTTGATACGGTACATTTACTTATATCAAGTTCTAACGTGGCGGCCAAATTACTTGAACCCTTTACCCATTCGCAAAGCAATATTAAAAGATCCTCAATAGGCAATTTAGAGTTCTTAAATATGCTTTGTTTCATTATGGTTACTTTGTTATAACTCTTTTTGCCATCGCGTCTTAAAAAACAACGATAGTTTTCAGTGTTGGTCTTATTTTGAGTCATTGGTCTATTGCACTTATTGTACATCGGAACCCTCAAAATGTTCTTTGCAACTAAAAATTGCAATAACTCATTTTTTGGATAAAGTCCGCAAGAGCTGCTTTTTTAGGGGTCTACAAAATTTTTCTTTTTTACCCCTTTTTTGAAAACAAAGCAATGAAAAACTTTGGCGCGAAAGACTAAAGTTTTTGATCATTTTGTTTTTCAATAATAAAAGCTTTGTTTATTAGATAATATTATAATAAGGTTTTATTAGACAAGATAAATTGTTTTTTTTCATTTTTCTTTAACATGTACCTTAACAAATATAAGTTAACTAGCTTTATAGTTCTACATCTTGGAGGAATAGTCTTTTTCACTCCATTCCACGTACCTTCTATTGTATTGGTATGTGTACCAGTAATTTCATCTACAGAACCCCTTGAATGGTTTACAGTTTTGTTGTATATTGAAATGATATTTTAGACAAATATAGCCTTTCCAGCAATCGGTATATACGTCTGAAGTGCCATGTATGTGTTTAATACAAATAGCATTAAAAACTTCTTTCGTTCTCTCTTCAACACAACTCACAATTCCATTTTTTGTAGTGCGTGATACTGCACCAACTACCCACACCCCTCAACTCTATGACCAGAATGATATTTTCTACGGCCGAATCTACTTTCATCAATTTCAACAACTTGGTCTGGTCCTCCAAGTTGTTTGACGGAATTCAAATACTTCTCATAAACTCGATATGCTCGCAATTTATTTAAAATTTCATTTGAACAATTTTTTTATATCCGCGAGTCTGCATATAAGTTTATGAGGCACTCCCTCAAGAAAATAGTCAATTATCTTCAAATAACTTCCTATTGATTTTTTTAAATTTTCAAAGAAAGTATTTTTGAAGATAAAAAATCTGTATCTACAGTCTTTGAACTGGCACGTCAACATTTTTTTATTTTTAGATAATTTCGTTGTACATCCACATTTTAAGCAATTTCTTTGGCTTAGTGAATGTACAATGAAATTTTCTATTTTCTAATCTCTTCCTCATTTTTGAAATCAAACATTTAAGGGTAAAAAATAAAATTTTGTAGACCCCCAAAAAGCAGCTTTTTCGGGTTTGCTCTCATTTTTTTCTAATAAGTTTTCTAAATTCTTTTATTCTCATAATGGGTAAATAATAAATTTTTTTATTTTTTACTGGTGGGTAAGTCAGGAACTTAACCGATTTTTTAATATATGTTTTGCTTAAAAATGCAAAATAACTGAAAGATGAGAAAATTGCTAAAGAAATTAGGAAAAGTCGGGGGACAAAATAGAAAAAATCGGAATAAATACAACATAGAAAATAGTGCTAATAAAGTATGAGAAATTTAAGTACTATGTAACAACCCCGAAATATTAAAAGTTATTTAGTTATTGGAAAAATAATAGATACAAATTGTTTTGAAAATCTTTAGAAAAAATAAACTGTCTTACGGATTGTTAAGAAAAGTGTAAAAATCACAGTTATTAATTTTATTACCATTTAGCAGTTACCAACTTTAAAAATTTTGTAGATCATAAACAAAGAGTCAAATTACTATCATCAAGAAAATTATAATGCAATTGAAAAAACAATTCACGTCAGATGGCAGACTCAAAATTGGTCGATTTACATTTTTAAAGATTTATGTAAATACATTATTAAAGCAGCATTATGATTATATTTTACAGTTTAACATATGAATCTATTAATTGAGAAAAATCATAATATTAAAATACAATTTTAGTCAATTAAATATTTCGTTAAAGGAAAAAACGAATAAAATTTAGATGTATTGATTAAAAAAATATAAATGAATATAATATAAAAATTTAAAATAAAGATTACAAAAAGTTTGTAAATTTTAATTTTATCATAGAGATGTGTAGATAATAATATAAATTGCCATTTTCCATTTTTTCTAAGCTTAGTAAAACTGTGTTTAGTATCAGAAATAAATAAAAGAATCAAAGATCTACAATTAATTTTTTTTGAGTAAAAGATATTATTTTTTGCAAAAAGAATCAAAAGGTTAGTAATGTGCATTAAATTTGTAAATCTTGTTAAAGATATATTAAAGTAATAGGATAAGTCTTACTATAAATCAGCTATTTGTTTACCAAGTTATTTTTTTTCTACAACAATTTAAATATCAAAAAATCACATATTATGTATAAAACACGAATACGGAAGTACAAAAAATGGTATTTTTAAAAACTATAATTTATAAAAATAGATTAAAAGTAAACAAAAATTAATGACTTTTTTTTATCTTCATTTTTTAGACCAAATTTAACAAAATTTAAAACGGGGAAAAATCAATTTTTGAATAATATATTTTAATGAAAAAAGTCAAATACATTGATAGATATCTGGATTACTAATATTACATTGCTAAGTACAAAGGATAAGATACAGTTTATAAAAATTTTTTAAATTTTATAATTTTTCAGTTGTCGCTATAAATTGTAAAATTTAACTCAATCTTATTCTTAGTTATTTACGTACAGTTTGTTAATCATTTTTTTTACCATACAATAGAATAACTAATAATTTGGTTTAATTGGGGTAAATTTATACAAAACACTTTAAAATTAATTTTGTCGATCTTAAAACTGATGATCTCAAGCAGTATAAGACCATAGGCATCTAAATCTAATCTTGATGAAAATAAAATCAAAAAAATACATATGTGTAAAGATATTTGGAATATCAATTTTTTATAACAAAGTTAAATCATGTATAAATTAATCCTTTCTATTATAACCCAACTCATCAAATATAATAATATCAACAAATAGATTTAGTTAAGTTGATTAATATAATATGTATTACATTCTAAATATTTTTTTAAACAAAAACTGCATTAATACATAGGGTTTCATAATATTTTTATATTTTTAAACATATATTATACCTTCCTCTTTAAATACCAAAATAGGTTTTTAATGGATTTTAAATATTGCAGAAAATATTTGATCATATTTAATGATTAAAAATTAAAATAACAACCAATAAATTAATGATGCTTTATTTTGATTTAAAATAATCTAAGAACCATTTAGCTATTCTTTAATCAAGTATTCAAAAAGATAATTAAATGCTTTTCTATCATCATTACATACAAAGCATAAAACATCATATAACTTTTATAGATAATTATTGTACTAATTTGTACAATTTTGAATGTACAAATTATTTTCTAAAGATTTTTTTGCAATACATATATAAATGTTTGATTGAATTTTTGATAAGTAAGTGCTCAATATTACAGTTAGTTTTTAGTTTTTTTACAATTAGTGTAAAAAATTATATTTTACGAGATGTTTCAAAATATGTATTACAAAAGCTTTCAATGTTTGTTCATTAATTGCAGTTTGCCGTCTACATTTAAATTACTACAAAAATTCCTTTGACATATGTAGATAATTTATTATTTATTCTTTTGCTTGACAAACACAAAAATTTACAGTTTCATAAAAAATCTGCTACTTTGAATACGTACTTGTATTTTTTATTAACACATACATTTTGATCGTAATGAACATTGATAAAATATTTTATTCTATCATTTAAAACATGTTATATTAAATAAAATACTATATAGTAAATTTATATGAACTCGGTAAAATTTTCGAGCGCTTACGGCTTTGCATAAATTTTTAGATAAAATATCATGTTGATAAATTTGATCGTAAATGCTTCAAGTGTGTTTATCACAAACACCACAAAATTATTTGATAATTTTATTTTGTTCTTGTTAGATGCTTTTAGACTATTCTTTATGATTTAAAACCATTTAAATTTACGATGCCTCAAAAATATAAGATTGGCGAAAAGTGGTTAGAAACAGCTTAATGTTGTATTTTATAAAGTCTAAAACAATAAAGTTGTTAAGTAAATGAACAAAAGTTTTTTTTAGCATAGAACTTGTACAAGAAGAAAAACAACACCATAGTAATGGGTCTTTTGTATCACAGATCTTAGTTTTTTTCAATAAAGAATTTATTTTAAATTTAATAATGTTAAAAGAGTGATCAGACAATTCATACTCAATAATTGTAGATTTTATCAAACAAAGCATGTTAGATGTAAGATTTAATGCATCTCTAAACAAATTTTTGTGCGGTGGATAGGAACCACAGAAAAGAAATCGCACATAAAAATATTCGAAATTTTGTTGAATTCTAACATACAATAAACAACTTTGTACGATATACTGCCTAAGATTATTTTTATGATGTGGATAGGGACCGCATAAAAAAAGTCGGACTAAGAAAATACATCAATGATTCATTAAATAGATGAGAGGACGCGTTCAATTAAATAAAATAATTACCTCAGACCTTCAGACATTGTAAAAGTATTTAATTTTTCATTAAACATGGAGAAGTTTTTAGATTACACGTTAAATACTTCGATGCTACTCGTCGTAATTCAAAACGCGCATCTTCTTGCGCTGAATCGGTTGAAAATCGCTTTTGCAGTCTGAAGGTAGGATTTCAATATATTTATTTTTTGGTACCATAAAGTCGGTAATAAGTTTTTGTGACGACGATCGACTGATCAGTTGCTTGTAAGCGTTACGATAGTGAGACATGCATGATATCAGCTCTTTTTAGAATTTGAAGTGTCTTTCGACATTGGTATCTATTTTAAGAAAATGCGTTTTCAATTTTTTCGAAATCTGGATCCCTGCATATATTTTATCTGCTGTAATAGATTTCGGTTCTTCTTCTTCTCCATTTTTATAATCTATCAAACTATTGATAATGTCACTATCATCGACAGCTTGGTCCACAATCATCTCGTCCAAGTCATTATCGTTGAAAGTCAAAGCCTTTTCCTCCGATGTTATGTGCGAGCGCACTAATTTCAACTAATAACGTTGACGCGCTTTCGGTAACGTTTCGATTAATTACGCATTCAGGCCAGATCATTTTCCAGCACGAATTTAATGTGTATTTTTTGAGCTGTTTAATTGCTGCAATAATATGGTTTATGCAGTAAAATTACGATTTTTTCCAAACTATAGTCAGGCTTAATTTATCGTTCTCTAGCTTTTTTAAATGTAGCTGAAAGTTAGTTTGATATAATGTTTCTTAAAAGTTGCTATTATGCCCTGATTTAGTGGTTGTATAAGGCTATTCGTATTTGGTGGTAAAAACACTATTTGCACATATGGATGTTCTATACAGATGACCAGGTGCGTTATATACAATTAGCAACACTTTAAACGGAAGCCTACCTCATCCATGTATTTTCAACTTCTGGTACAAAACTATCGTTGAACCATGTTGTAAATAGAGCTGATGTGACCCATGCTTTTTATTGGTCATGAAGTGTATTGGATATTCAGATAAATTTACGCCCTTTAGCACACGTGTATGTAAAGCTCTATTTATAATAAGTGGTGTTAACATCTTTGCACCAGAGGCATTACTGCAAAGAAGAAGTGTAATTCGATCCTTTGCC
The DNA here is from genome assembly GCA_018835575.1 of Cotesia chilonis. Classification (NCBI taxonomy): domain Eukaryota; kingdom Metazoa; phylum Arthropoda; class Insecta; order Hymenoptera; family Braconidae; genus Cotesia; species Cotesia chilonis. The sequence continues at coordinate 141,517 of RJVT01000166.1, forward strand.
GCTTTAAATCCACTTGCGGCTTTCTTCGATCTAGCATGAATGTTCGCTGGGCATCTTTTTCCAAAATAATCAGTCTCATTAGCATGCAATACGAGATCTGGGCAATATCCACCATTATCAATAATTTCCGCTAATACTTTGCGATAATTCATAGAAGCCGTTTCATCGGCGGACGCTGCCTCGTCTTGTATCTTCACATTGTGAAGTGCGTACCGTTGTACAAACCCAGCAAACCAGCCGGTGCTTGAAAAAAATGTAGCGTTTTGTGAATAGGATGACGAACTTGGTTCTATATCCATTAGTTGGTTGAAATAATGTCTAGCTTTTTCATGAATTAATTCTTTGTGAACAGGAATTCGTTTTTTGAGTTAAATCTTTAATCCACAATACGAAAGCTTTTTCCGTCTTCTCTAATATAATTCTTCTTGAATGCGATTCTCTTTTACTACTGTCGTTTGTTGCACTATTTGAAGATTCATATATTTTACTCGAACATTTGAGTATAGCTCTGATCGTGTATTCAACTAATTTAAATTCATTAGCAACAGCTGTGGATCATTATTTATCTGATAGTCTATTTAATATTAGAATTTTTGTTTGTAATGTAATTGTCTGTCTTTTTGATTTCTTTTACATATACTTATTCATTTTAAGTGAGTACTTATTTCTAAAATAAATAAAAAGTATAAAAACTACGTATACGTAAATAGAACAAAAGTAACTAATTCATTTGCTTTAATCTCACTTTAAAATAAATCCTTAATTACATGACTTGTAAAACTTCTGAAGACGAAGCGTATGCTGTTCGCGCGTCGAGCGACAATACAACTTTGTACGTAACTAACTCTGCCTTGTCAGGAGATTCTTTAAAAAAATGAACATAGCATCGCGAAATCCAGATACATCAGTATCAGGGAGATCACTTAAACGAGTTCGTCGACCAATGTACATGTACATTGCTAGGAAACATCAATATGGTGCTAACGTCGTTAAGATTCGTATAATACCGCATAAAAAAATCGCACAAAAAAGGACCGCACAAAAGCAGGTTTTACTGTATATAACAATAATTACATCTATTAGATACAAATTGAAAGTAAACTATTGAAAGGTATACAAAAAAAATATTTTAGTAAGTTTGTTGACATTTCTAAGATTTTAATCTGTGTTTTTGTATCTAACAATTAGTCAGATTATTTTCTGTAATACTACTTTAATTTTATTTTTGCGTATCTTTAAATTGTAAAACAGTGATAAAATAACCCAAAAAGATAAAAAATAAAAAGCAAAAATTATTTGAAATTTTTATAAAAAATATTGTGCATCAAAATAAACAATATGATGGAAAATTTTATTATCAAGTAAACTTGGTTTAAATTTAGAAATAAATGGTCTTCACTTCAAAACATTTATCATACAAAACTTAAATTAATACTATTTTCTTAATTATAAAATTATGATCCTTTATTTTAAAGTACAAAGTCGTAGTCGAATTTGTCGAGATCGATATTAAGTATAAGAATAATTGTTTCCTTTAACAATAAAGTTAATTGAAAAGCCTTGTGGCAACAAAACAGGTAAAATTAAAGTTTCTAATACTGCCGTTGAAATAGATGAAAATGAGTTTGGCAAGGTTGAATAACATAGAGGTTACAGAGCAAATAATTTGGGTTTTGAATGGTTAAATATCAACTTCAAGAAAAATTGTGTTTATTTTTGCTGATTATAGAAAAGCAGCAACTCTTAAAGAACTTTTAGTTAAATATGTTCATCGTGAATCAATCATACACAGTGCATGTTTCTCTTCATATTCAAGGTTGTATTTAATTTTTGAAAAGCATTTAACTGTAACCATTTATATAGTTTGTTTATAGAAATAATTTACATTATACAAATACTTAAAGGTATTGACAATGTTAAAAGGTGAAACAATAATAAGACATAGAACAAAAAAATTAATCAAGGGTTCATATATTAGATATGTGCTGGAAAAAATTAAAGGTGCTTTGTTTACAAAAAATTCTAGAAAGATTTGTAATAAGTTTTTCTTATTCTATTAACTTTTTATTTTTGGGGGTATTTTTTAAAAAAGGATCTTTTAAGGCCAAATAACCATAAATATCCTCTTTAGTTTCATTTTTACTTATCTCACACTTAAATAATTTAAAGCCTTTCATTAAGGCGTACCTGTAATTTTTAATAAATAAAGTCGGCATACTTATATTGTGAGAGTTATAAATTGAAGCGAATCGGAATTTCTGCATTTTTACGAGCCTACATATTTTTTTCTAAATCACTTGAATTGAAAAATGATGACGAGAATTTGATAAATTAAGAAATTTTTCTCCATATCACTTATTTAAAGAAATTTTATAATGTGAGATCAACCCCAATTTGAGCATTTTTAAATTTTACCATGAAACGTAAAATTTCAAAATAAAGAAGAATGCAATTAAATTGTAGAATTTGTTTATAAGATTTGAAATTATAGTAAATGCTATAAATGTGATTGTTTTGCGACAAATACAGTAAATCAGCTTGTTTTTCAATTATAGATTTATAAAAAATATTTTGAATGCTTTGAAAATGCTTTTGCAATGACTGAATAAATTGTTAAGTAAATATACAAAAATTATCGAGATTTGGTTAGTTGGCATTTCTAACATTCGAATTTGTGTATAAGCCGATATTAAAAACAGCTTTAAATGATATTTTAAATGACAGATAGATTTAAAGCTTTTAAAGTTTTTATCAAGTAGTACTATACTTAGTAGAACAAATATTTTGTAGAATTAATAAAAATTAATTCTAAACAAAAGTTTAGCAGAGATCAAAAAGTTGGTGGAGTTTATAGCATTAGAGCAACAGATAGATCTTTAATAAAGACAAAATTTAAGCTTTACAAACAAAATAGATCAGCTTTATAGATCTTCGCTTAAAATACATATGTGATTTCTTTGTTTTATCAACTATTGAAACGGAATTTTTATTTGCAAAAATATTTTTCATAGCATTCAACTGCAAATAATAGAAAGCATTTTGTTATAAAACAACAGGTACAAATATCATAGAAGTCATTTGAATTGGTATTTAGAAGACTATTTGCTCATTGTAAAACAGAAAAATTGGCAAACTAGTTTTTTTCATAACTTTTATTGAATATGAAGTAAAAAACAATTTGACGTAATTATTAAAATTTTAATTTGTTAAAACTAATTTTTCTGTCAATTTCTAAATATAAAAACAATTCGGATATTTTATATTCAAAATCATTTTTACATTTTGAAATATGTAAATTAGGGTAAAAAATAAAAAAATGTACACCCTTACCTACCCTCTTACAAAAAAAAATCTGCTATCATCAATGCAAATAAAATATGAACTTATAACAAAGCTATAAAGTTTAAGTCGATTTGATTTATTTGAAACTTGTAAGTATGTATTTTTTATTTTTACCAACATTTTTTTGAATGTATTAAAAATAGATTGTAAATTACACTTAAAAATTTATTGTTTTATCAAAGAAAATCTCTAAAACTAATTTAAATTATTGCAAGATCCAGAGTAAATTAAATAAATATTTAAGATTGTAAACATGTGAAGTTTGTAAAAGTTTTAATACTATCAAGCAAATAGGAAGACAGGATCAAAAAGTAAAAGTTAAAGAAAGTAAATTAATCATTAAAAATATAGTACAGGTCATAACAATGAAAACTTTGAGTATTTAATGTAATGTCACGCATTGATAATCAAATGGTGTTTATAGTATAAAAAAATAAAGAAGTTTTATGCAAATTCTGAAGAAATTATATTTACAACAATTATAATAAATATACAGAATATTAAAAAGATTACAACAACTATTAATTACACTTTACTTTCATAATACTGACCATACAATGGTTTTGCTAAAAAAATAACTGAACAAATACAACAAAAGGGATGCAGGATAAAATAAAAGATGTTTTAGAAATTAGATCTAAAAAAATGGTGAATTTATATATATTACGGTAAATGTTAAAAATTAAGAAAATACAATAAATCATCTTCTTTAAAATCTTTCCGTATTTCAATTTTCCAAAAATAAAACTTTTTGTGATTCCTAATAATTGTAACAATTTCAAGATTTATTCAGTGAAATATTTTTTGAGAATCTTAACCATAATATGTATCGTTGAGAAGTTCTAAAATTTTTCAGAAGACAATCAAAGACATTATGTGTTATTAAAACTGCAATAATTGAGTTTTTGCATTATATTTATTGAATCATTCCTTTAACTTTTAATTCTATTAGGTGCATTTTATACATAAAAGAATATTTAGAACATAAGAGCTAAAAAAATGGGATAATTTGTAAATTACATAATTAAAATTTTTCTACAAATTTTGCATTTCTAAAAAATAAAGATCTGCGTCAGTGTAAATGCAATTTTAAATAGTAAAATATACCAAATCAATTTAATTTAAATAATTATATGCTATTATTAATTTTTATTCTAGGCTTCTTCTAGGATTGGAATTTACAATAGATATCTATTTAAAAAAACATATAAATTAATATATAATTTTTTCGAAATCTTAAATATTTGTCAAAAAGGCAAAATTCAAAATTTTTATCTACATCTTACAAGTGTTTGATTTAGAGTTGTCTTAAATATACATCAAGTGTAATCATGTTGACTTTAACAATAAGATTCAAAAAGATTTGTTACGATTAATAGTAAAATACGATATAAATGGAAAATGATATCTTTATAATTTTTTCACCCTTCAAAATGTATATTGAATGTTTAAAAATGTAAAATTTTTTGATCTAGTTTATTATCTTTGGAAGAAAGACAAGTTTTATAAGCTTAAAACATATATACTTATTATATACACATAAAAAGAATCATAATAAATTTGATATTAAAAGCTGTAGTTTTTATAATCATTTTCTATTTTAAGCTTTGATAAAAAGTCCCTAATTTGTTGTTAACCTGCTTTTTATCAATTTTATTAGTTGTTTTGTTTTAAACCAAAAATATTTAATATTTGAAGCATAACATTCGGATAATCACATTCATAAGATTTTTACAGTCTAATTCGTTCTGTGTCTAGTTCAAACACATAACAAACTAGATTAAATAACCTTTTAACCTATCTGGAATTAGTACATAAACAAATTTACGCTTTTAAGTTCAACACTAAATCAATTCAAAAAAATGACAATATATTTCTTTATATAATAAGTTTTTAACTATAATTACATTCATATTTTTTTTGCTTTAACATTTCTTCTTCATAAATTAAATTATATTTTTTTGAAGTATTTAATATACAAGTCAATAAGAAAATAATTTTTAGACGCAAAAAAATTACATTGTAACGATATCTCAGTGGTCTATTTGCTGGTCCATTGCTAAAAGTCTTAATTTTAAATCTCAGCGAGCCAATTTGTTAAAAGTTTAAAAATAACACAGCAAAGGTTAGAACTATTTGTCGGCTAAATCAAATCATAAGTGTTGACTAAGGGTTATAAATGTCTTAAATACAAGAGAAAGCCATATTGCATGTAGTTTTGAACATTTGTTAATCTTATTGCAATATCTATAGTAAAAAACTACATATGAAGAAACATCTGTGAAATGTAATAAGCTGGCGATGCTTTAGCATTATGCATAAAAGTATGTTTGAGGTTCATTATAATTATTAGACCCATACTGCATATCCTGACTAAAAGTCCCAATAAATCTCTAATCTGGTTTACAAAATCCATTTGTTGTTAGCCCTGTAAAAATTATTCTTGCAGGTGTATAAACAATTTCTATTATAGCGAAGTCGTTTAAATGTGTTGGCTCTCAATAATGCTAATAATTCGATTTGGTATAGTATATTGCTGTGTTTTAAGTTTTTAGCAAATAATACAATAACTAACCGGCTTTTATTATGAAAAAGTTATTCATTGATAAATTTGATGAAGACGAAAAAATATATAAGAAATTTTTTCTATTTACAGTAGCTAATTTTTTCTTTAATATAATTCAATAAATTATTATTACCTAAATTAAAGAGTATCCCTAGGAGTAGCTTCATATAATTATAGGATACTTGTCTTAATAAACATTTTTTATTTGTTAATGTCATTAAAATCTAATAAAGATGATTCTGTAAGCAAGAGCTTAAGACTTGGTGAAATTCATTATTTAAATTTTGGAAAAGTAATAATGTTATTTGTTCTAAAATTTAACAAAACTAATAATTTTTTGAACATATATTAATATAACATGTCAAATTTTGTTAATAAAAACTAGTAAAAAACAAATACGGTACACAACCTATGTGTTGCTTGTTTTTGGCGGATTTATAGAATATCTAAAGTTTATTCTATATCAGCTATATTTCCCGTAAACATATAGTTTTGAGTATTATAGATCTTTTATTCTTCTCAAACAAATTTAAAAATAATATATACTGTAGGCTTTTATTATCTATTAAGTTTTAAGCGTAGAAATAGGTAACCCATTTGTTAATATTCTTTAGGGTAATATCTAGAATTTAAAAATTCAAATCTATAAAATGATACAAAAAAAGTGGGTAAAATTGATTATTTACATTTAGTTTCGTTGTTAAATATTTTTGTAATGAAAATTTTTTAGAACCATTTTATTGGTCTCTGCTTTATCTGTTAAAGATAACAAAATTTCTAATTTGTATATTATATACTATATTATGTACCTTTTATTCGGAACATTAATCTTTTAAGTTTATAAAACAACTTTCGTTATTTTTCAGCTTTAATCGCGAATTTGTTTTTATCTAAAAATTAAGAGTTAAATTTGATGTATTTATTATTTATATAAATTAATCGTAAATTTATAATAGATTTTCATAAAATAAATGATACATCTTAATCAATACCATTTATGTTAAATTATTATATTTTAGCAGCTATATATAATATAAAATTATGTAATTATACAGAAAAAAATTGCAATCTTGTATGAACATGCTACATCAATTTTTTATGTTCTAAGTAAGCGCGATATGAAATTAGCATTATTTGTGATATAAATAACAGGTACACCAATAAGTATAATTTAAAATGAAATTGTTTGCAACTAATTGCAACCAATTACTTTAATTATGCCTAGGATATTGTTTGCTGCCAACTTTAAATATTCAATAATTATGTTTATAATTTCTTTATTATTTCTTGCAATATTGATATCAAACAACCCTCTTTTATTGTATAACTCACGAAAATTTAATTCAAGAGACTAAATACATAATTTAACGCAGCTTGCTTTAATTTAGTTTACTAAAAAAACATAAAATTATAAATTGTGAAGTCCTATTTGACTTATTAAACGGTCTTCTATATATATTAAATACACTCATAGAATGCACCTAATTCTCAATAAACGTATTTATGTCTGGGTGTGTAAATCGAGACTAATACGAAAATATCGCTAAGACTTATTGTACTATAAAAGTCAGCATAATTTTAATGATGATAATAATTCAAATTATGGCTTTTGGTCTACAAATTATTTTAAGGTGCTATAATTCTAAACTAGGAATAACTAAGTATAGTGTAAAAGCTGCTTACAATTTTGCAATTATTAGAAACATAATGGAAAAGAAAAGGATAATTTTTGTAGTTGATAAATCTTTTTTTTAACTGTAAGTATAATGTTGTTAATAAATATAATTAAAACGTGCTCTAATGCTATTTACTATCTACAATTGCCATTATTGAATATGATCTCTCTATACCCCTATAACTTAAAATAAACTCATTTATTTCTTAAGCGTTATTTAAATTAGTTGTTAGTATAAATAATGATATAACACTTAAAATATAAAAATTTGCAGATTGTGTGAATAACAAGGTTAACCTGTAGCATAAACTAAGTAAATTTAAGTCATTTTTCTATTTTTACGTAATAAATACATTAATTATTTATAATTATAAAAAAACAAAATATATTTTTTGATAAGAAAGCTAGTTTATAAAGCTATTCTATAGTAAAACTATAAAATGTTTTAATCATTAAGACAACTAATGCTCATCATGATTATACTCAATACATTACATTGCATTACTACATAAACTAACTTTAACAGAAGTTATATTTGTATAAGTAGTTAAAATAATTTACATTAATTTTTTTATCGTTTTCTATTTTATGTAACAACTTTTTATGTATTTTAATAAATATAATACAGTTAACATTATACTTTATTTATCATTCAATATTAAACTACGACAAAGATACAAAGTTCTTTAACTTTAAAGAAATCTTATTGAATACACTAGCTATCTAGATGTTTATTTGTGATAAATACAACAAAAATGCCTTATATTATGATGTAATATGTAAAAACTCAATTTTTATAAGCTTAAATTAATCAGATATTAAAGACTCTATTGATTCTAAAATTAATGCATAGTTTTATTTTTATCACAAAATTTTATAATTATACTATTACATAACAAGATCAATGATACATTATAAGTCTAGCATTGAAAAAGCAATACTTGTATTTATAATCTAAAGTACTCTACTTATTTAATTAAAAATTTAGCTGTATAAATATTTTATAAATTGCAAAATACTCATTCAATAATGTTTAAAATTTTCGTAATTTACTTGCATAAGACGCAAAGTCTAATGTGTAGTAAAATACAAAAAAGATCAAACTGTTAGAGATTTTAATCTCACATCTAAAGAGTTTGACAACAATTAATATTACTAATACATGAAAATAAAAGAAAAAAAGCTGACACTTGAAAACTTAACATTAAAATGTTTATGAGTAAACATACTAATCAAGTCATATTAAAATTAATGAAAATAAGCGCCTAGTTTTAAATCTATTTCAATCAAAATAAAGATAAGAACAATAAAACAAAGATTTTGTATTAAAATACAAGAATACACTTTTAGTATATAATAAAAAATAAAGATAAAATTACTGTACAACATGTATAATCATCTCTTAGATGTACTAATAATATAGATATTATAAATATAATTTATTACATAACATTTAAAATAGTCATCAATATAATACAAAATAAAAATATATTAGTTACTAATTATTTTTATATATCTAAACATAATACAATAGAAACAATATATAAAAATTAAATTGTAAATCAGTGATTAATCAATTAATTACTGATTTATTGAAATATTTTTTTAACCCATAAAAAGGAAAAAATATATTTTATTAATTCTGATATTATATCAACTAGCATAGCTACCCGTTCTAAGAACGGGGTTATTTTAGTAATCACATTATGCACTTGTAATAATTGTTTTGCAATTTTAAAATTGGTTTTTTGTTTACATCACAACATGTTTGTTTTTAACACTTTGAAATTTCTATATTTTTTAAACTTAGGGAGAAAATTAATAAAAAGATTATCAAAATTTTTTTTAATTTTTAACCCCTAGAAAAAAACAAAACATCAAAAAATGCTTATTTTACAATTTTAAATTCTCATTTTTTTACATTATGGGTGTAAAAACTAATTTTGATAATATTATAAAGAAATTCATCTAAATATAACGACTTATCTTAATAATTATACACACACTATAATAATATTTTTGAATTTTAAAATCAATTTTAGATGTTAAATATTATTTATGTTTGTTTTTATTTTGATTTTTTATTGTATGGGTTAAAAAATTAAATAAATTATTTATTAATATGATATATAGCATAGCTACCCGTTCTAAGAACGGGATTAAGTATAATAACAGACAATTTTATTTCTAAATCATTAAAGCTTTTTTTTTCAAACTTTACTAATCTCACTAT
>RJVT01000166.1:154305-176932 GCA_018835575.1 Cotesia chilonis
TGTCGAAGAAAATGATATCATCTCTTGATACCAAGCTGGTTTTAGAGAAGGTGAAGAATGCATGAATCAGATTACATCTCTGCTAGAAATAGTGAGACGAAGGGAATTTTAGACTTGGGAGAAGTCGGGCATGATACTGATGCTGTATCTAAAAGCTGAACTGAGTTGTGTTCTTAAATGGTGTATTGAGCCAGGCTAATACGTTCCTCTAATGCCCACTTAAGGTGGGTCAGTCACTCAGTGACTATGAAGTTGTTGTCCTATGGGAACGTCTTTTTCTCCTATAAGCGAAGCCGTTAAGATATGCTGGCGCGTAGAGCGTTACTTATTGGTGTTTTTTTTGTCAGCGAAGTTTTTTGGTGGCTTGGTAGCTTTTCTTGTGTGCTGATTTTCATTTTTATTCAATAAAACATTTTATTTTTTTATTTACACTTGATTTTACATTTCTAACAAAATTATCAATTTTTTATAAATAATTTTTAAAATGTAAATTTAATTAAACAAATTATCAAATTTACAGTTCCAAAAATATGCTTAAATTTGAAAAAAAAGAAACAAATTTAATTAATAGAAAATTTTTTAATTTTTTAATTTATGTAAATTTAAATTAAATCTAAACAAAAAAAACTATAAAAACAAAAATAGAATTTACCCCTATGTCACAATCTTCTGCATTTTCAACAGCCTATTAGATTTCTGGAGAAGCAAGGAAGCATGTATAAATACTACAAAAGAAAAAAGTAATTTTTATATTAATGATAAAATTATAAAAAAAGAAGTTTCTATCCCAGAGTTAAACAGTGAAAGTATTTATGAAAACAAAATTATAAGAAATGGCTCTGTCGATGTAAATGACAACCAATCTACACTAATAACTAAAAATTCCAGAAAAGAAACTAAATCTTGCATAAAAAATATAAAAAATGAACATAAACATTTAGAAAAAGTAATTTGCAATAAAAAAGATATGGAAGATAAATTATCACCTTCTAAAAATTTAATAAATAATTTCTGTAATAAAACAAAAATAATGAACACATGAGGAGTGAAAAAAAATATGGTAAGCAAAAGTTAATATTGGAAGAAATAGAAGAAGAATTTGTATGTAATAATCCCGAAGTATTATTAAAATCTTGCGATGCCTCTAAAAAAGAACCGTTTTTACCTATTTTAAATGAATTTACAGATATACAAGTTGAAAATCAAGACACTTTGCAGATTAAAAAGGAAAACACGCAGGATAATTTAAAAATTACTGATAAAACGGTTAATAAAATAGAAGAATTTAAGGAAGCAACCAGAGAAATAAATAGCAATCAATCAAATATTGCTAAAGCAAAAAACATAAAAGTTGTTCAAAACATATGTTGGGAATATAAAATTGTTGATTGCCATTATACAGATAATTTCTTGTTTTCTGTGTTTGAAGAAAATTTGAACAAGGTTTTGAATAAAATAAAAGTTTATAGCATGATTGATAAAACAAATGAAGAAATATTTTATGTCGACGAACATGATCTGCAAAATGCAATTCTAAAAATTGACTTCTTGGACTCTGAGGAAGATCTCAATGGAGCGGAAATGGAGATCGGAAAACGATTGTCGTCTTCCTATGATGAATGGATGAGAAAACATAAGAGAAATGTACGGAAAGCAGTTAGCTATGAGGGATTTAGGGCACATTTGTGGCCAAATGACCCTTAAAAGGAATTTTAAAAAAAATAACCCCAAAAATGAAAAGTCAAGAGGAAAAACTTTTTAAAATTTTTGCGGAAAATATTGAAAAAATAAGCAAAAAATGTAAAAATGTGGAACAAATAGTAAGATATACGATAAAAAGTATATTTTTAGTGTACTTGGTCTAAATGTAGAAGTAAATGGTCTATGTTAAAAAATAACCCATTTATCGTTCTAAACTTGAAATTAACACCATTTTATTTATTATAAAATTATGGTCTGTTAATGTAAAGTATAAGGCCATTGCCGAATTTCTAGAAATTGGCATTAAAAGTGTAAGAAAGGTCATTTCTTCAACAATAAAGTCCATCGAAGAGTCTGTTTACAAGAAAACAGGTAAAATTGGTGGACCTGGTGTTGTTGTTGAAATTGATGAGAGCAAGTTTGGTAAGGTAAAATACCATAGAGGGCACAGGGTAGAGGGGTTTGGGTTTTTGGAATGGTTGAAAGAACACCCGAAAGAAGAATTGTATTTGTTCCTGTTGATGATAGAAAAGCAGCAACACTGGAAGAGCTTTTAATTAAATATGTTCATAGAGAATCAATCATACACAGTGATTGTTTCTCTTCATATTCAAGGTTATGTTTAATTTTTCGACAACATAAAACAGTTAATCATTCAATAGAGTTTGTCAATAAAAATAATTTATGCCATACGAATACTATAGAAGGTAATTGGCAAGGTGTTAAAAGTGAAACAACCATAAGACATAGGACAAAAAAATTAGTCAAGGGTTCACTAATTAGATTTATGCTTAGAAGAAACTTCAAAGGAGATTTATTTACAAAAGTTATTAAAATGGTTTTTAATTAGTTGTTCTTTTCCTCTTGACTTTTCATTTTTGGGGTTATTTTTTACAAAAAATTCTTTTAAGGCCAAATGGGCCACAAATGGCCCCTTTGGCCAGCTATGAGGTATGGGGTTGGAAACAATTTATAATTGATAAATGTAAAAGTTGGTTCTGTTGTCATGAGAATGACTATATAATAGATCTTTAATAAACAAATAGAATATATATTTTTTATAACGTTGACAATATTTATTTTTACCTTTTATATTTTTATATTTAAACATTATGTATTCTGAAAATTACATTGACCCCGGACAAAAAAACAATTATTTATAGTTTTAAAATCAATATAAGAAATAAGATCTTAAAGAAAATTGTAGTATTCTACAATTTTAACCTCCGATATTTATCTAACAAATTTTCACGTTATATAAATTTACACTTACTTGTATTAACCTTAGATTTAAAAGAAGTCGGGCATGATACTGATGCTGTACCTAAAGCTAAACTGAGTTGTGTTCTTAAATGGTGTATTGAGCCAGGCTACTACGTTCCTCTAATGCCCACTTAAGGTGGGGCAGTCACTCAGTGACTATGAAGTTGTTGTCCTACGGGAACGTCTTTTTCTCCTACAATGAAGGCCGTTAAGTGCTAATTATTGATGTTTTTTTTTTCTTGTGTCAGCGAAGTTTTTGGTTGTTTTTTTTTGTGTACTGGCTTAATTTTTATGCAATAATTCATTTTGTTTTATATGTATTCATGTTTTTCGTGGTTATTCTTATGTGCCGTTTTTTCACAATTTTATACAATACCGTCTTCAAATTTTTATTTTTCCGTGAACCCATCAATGAATCAAACAGATGAAGATCTATTAGAAAAAGATAAAATTAAAAAAATTACAATAGCAATGTTGGACGATCAATTTAATGAAAATAAAGAATCAAAATTATACAAAGTTAGAGATAAATCTTTCAATATTAATCAAAAACTTAGATTTTTAACTGCCTCAGATATAACAACTGCTAAATTGCACATTAAAAAGTTACAATATGAGTTTCGTCATAAATATCCTTCTCTTTTTGATGAGGTCCCTTCTCTAATATATTGCCATGTAGATCTTGATTCTTTTTATGCAAGCGTGGAATCTCTAGATCACCCCGAGTATAAAACAATACCACTTGCGGTTGGAGGGATGAATATGCTAACAACATGTAATTATGTGGCTAGAAAATACGGTATTAAAGCAGGGATGCCGGGATACATTGCAAAACAAATGTGTCCTACTCTTAAAATAGTTAAATGTAATTTCGCAAAATACAATTATTTTAGTGAGCAAGTTATGAGCGTTTTAGCAATTTTTGACAATAATATTGAAATTTACGGGGTGGACGAAGCGTGTCTATCTTTTGATGAAGAAAAATATAAAAAAGCTGTTATGAAATTAAATGAAATAGGGTATAATATTTCAAAATTGAATAGTGAGTCAACTAAGTCAAATGTCATTTGTAAAACTGTCGGAAATGCGAATGAAACTTCTACTGATATTTTTGAAAATAAATCTACTTTGTCTTTTGACGATTCTGTTTATAAAGTAATCACTGATTTTGAATTTAACTTTCGCAATATAAAACTTCTAATTGATAATATTAGACATTTAGTTTTTTTAAGTACTGGTCTCACAATATCTGGTGGTATATCAGTTATTCGGGGGTTAAGCAAGTATGCGTGTGGGATTAATAAGCCCAATGGATCTTTTGTTATAGAAAAAGAATTTGATAAATACATTTTAGATCTGGAAACAGATAAAATTAACGGTATTGGATTAGCTACAAAAGAACTACTAGAAAAATCGTATAATATTAAATACATTAGAGATTTACGAAATAATTTACATTTGTGTTATCTGACAATGCCCATTAAGTCTTTTCAGAATCTTTTTAATTTATCTTATGGACTTTCAATATTTGATTTTAGTGATAGAAATAATAAGACAGTTCAATCAATTGGAATTAATACTTCATTTAAATCTACTGTAGACTTTTCAGAGATATGTACTGTTTTATGGAATCTATCTACATCGATGGCACTTAAATTAAAAAGTAAAAATAAGAAATGTAATACAATAACTGTCAATTACAAGTTATCTTCATTTACTAGTAAATCAAGACAGATAAAATTAAATAAGTATTTAAATGATCCAGTCGACATTTTTAATATTTGCTATAATTTATTAATTTCTAATAAAGTTATATTACTTGATAAAATAATACCTAATTTTATCAGATTATTAGGAATAAGTTGTAGTAGTTTTTCAAATGAAGATGAAATGGGTATGACTAGATATTTAGGGACAGTTTATGAATCCAAAACATGTCCTATTTGTAAAAAGGTATCTTTACACTTAAATAGCTTTATGTTTGAAAGCCACGTCAACAGTTGCTTGAATTTAAAGGAAAAGGAGTTAAAGGGGAAGAAAAATACACTGGATTTTTATTTAAGAAGAAAAAATTGTTAATTTTTTATTAAATTTACATTGCAAGTATATTAAAATTATATTAAAAAGTAAATTGCATTAAAATGACATCATATTTATAATTAAAAAGTAAATCATATAATATTAAAATCATATTTATATTACAAGTATATTTATATTAAAATCATATTTATATTGCAAGTATATTTATATTAAAATCATATTTATATTGCAAGTATATTTATATTAAAATCATATTTATAATTAAAATCATATTATATTAAAATCATATTTATAATTAAAAAGTAAATTGTATGTAAATGATATTAAAATAATATCACATTTATATTAAAGTCACATGTACTATGACAAAATTTTAATTTAATAATCATATTTATAATTAAAAAGTAAATTGTATGTAAATGATATTAAAATAATATCACATTTATATTAAAGTCACATGTACTATGACAAAATTTTAATTTAATAATCATATTTTTCTTGATCTATTAAACTTTTATAATGCTGATTTATAAAAAATAGTGTTTTAACTTTGTTTGAACATTCTAAAAATACTTCCATTAAACTTTTTTTAGCCTCTTGATAATAATAAAGTATATCATGACTTGTATCACTTGCGTAATGTTTTACAACATAATTCGTAAAATATACAATAGAATCTTTTAAAAATGTTGGTTCTTGAAATCCTAAAAATTTTCTTGGATTTTGTGAATACATAGATTCTTTCCCTAACAAAACAGTAATTGAAACTAAAGCATTGTCAATTTTCTCAATAATATCAGAAACAAAATTATTAATTTCTTCATCTGTAAAAAATAAAGAAATATACGAATACAAAGTAGTGTCAATTGATGGAGATGTATTTTTAATTGTATCCTCATTTTTATTATATTTTTTCGTAAATCTTTATATTTTCATTATAAACTTCTTCATTTCCCAAATAAAGAATATAATTTGATAAAACACACCATATTTTTTCTTTACTCTCTAAATTATTATAATTATTATGTAATTTACTAAATTTACCATATAAATATGTTATAATAGGATCTCTGTATAAATACTCTTTATTAGTACTTCTTTTTTTTCTTTCTTTTTTTTTAATTTTATTTACATTGTTTTCTTCATATTCCGGAATTTTAGTAGAACTGGCTTTTCTTTTTTTTCTTACATTAAAAAAAGAATCTTCTAAAAGTTGAATTTCATCATCTTTTTCAAAAGTAGATTAGGTTTATTTTTGAAGAAATTTACAACTTTTTTAGTAGAAAATGGAAGAGGTCCTTGAAAAACAAAGAAATTTTTAAGACTACAATCAAGTTCAACAAGTTCACTCTCCCCTTCAAAAGTTTCAATGAAATCATCATTGTAATCATAATCATCTAATCTTTTTCGTTTTCTTTTTTTTTCGACTACTGGATCTTTAAGATCATATTCTGTAGATTCTAAAATATTAAAAGTGATTTCTTTTATGAGTTTGCTCATAAGGGGAATTTTTATAAATAAAATATAACTGCATAAACACCTGAAAAAATATAAAGAAAGAAAACTTCATAAAAACAAAAAAAAAAATAATAATTTGATAATTATTACTATAGAAATGAATAACCCTGTATAAGAAAATATTACAAAGACTAAATTAATAAATAATATGGTAAACGATTATAGATAGTTTAATAGAGTAATATTGTATATTAAAAATAGTGGTAAAAGTAGTGAATATATATATTACAATTATAACATGATATTAGAATTATCAATATAAATACTATTACAATTATAACATGATATTAGAATTATATAAATATATTATAACAATTATAACATGATATTAGAATTATCAATATAAATTCTATAACAATTATAAGCATATAGATATATTATATAATCAATACATATATACAATTATAAGCATATAGATATATTATATAAGCAATACAATTATTACAATTATATAAAAATATTATAACAATTACTGATAAATATATTACAATTATATAAAAATATTATAACAATTATATAAATATAACAAATATATAAATGTATAACAAATATATAAATGTATAACAAATATATAAATATAACAAATATATAAATATAACAATTATATAAATGTATAACAATATATAAAATAGTATTACAATTATAAATGTAATAATTCATTTATTCGAAATATAATATTAGCTTATCTCACACCAATACTTGCCCTTTTTACCAATTTTTTAGTTTTGTCGCTAATTTTCCAAAATTTTAAATTCTCATCTCCTCCTACACTTGCTAATATTGTATTATCAGGACTTAAAGCAGTGTGTAAAACTCTGTTATCATGTTTACCAAATGATATTATTTCTTTCATTGTATTAGCTTTCCATAATACAATATTATTATCTACAAATCCATGAGAACTTATAAGCTCTTTATATTTATTAATATAGTTCAATGTACAAACTTGTGAATTGACTTTTGTCTCTAGAATTTTCTTCCCTTCATAAATATCCCATGTTTTAATACACTTGTCTTTTGTACCTCCACCTGATGATAATATTCCTGTTTTCCAAGGACACCAGGCTAAAGCTTTTACTGCTGACTTGTGATCTTTTAATGTTTTGTAAATATGGTTATTATACCATATTTTTATATCATTATCATTACTCCCACTTGCTACGTATTTGTTATCTACACTCCATTCTAAACCACAGATTTCTTGTTTATGGCCTAGTAATATTTCATTTTCAGATGTTCTAATATCTTGTATTACAATTTTCCCCGACTTATCCCCGAACATAATAAGTTATCATTCCAAGATTGTGCACCTATCCTTGTTTCATGATATCTTTTATACATAACTATTTTATTAACTTCTAAATCATAAAAAATTAATTTTCCATTATTAAGTCCTATAGACAGAATATTCTTATTAGATTTAATACTTGTAATAGGTTCATTACTAGTATAAATTTCTGAGACATCATTTTTTAAATATGAAAAAGTATAAACAGAATTTGATAATCCAATACTTAAAATATTCTGACTACTCCAATCTAATAAATTGAGATAATAATCATCAACCATCCCAGGAGCATCAAGTATTTTAAAAGGCTTAGTATCAATAAACCTATTAGATATTCTATCATATCTTGGTTCAACTATTAAGGGATTTGTATTGAGGACTTTATTTTTAATACCTATAACAGATATTTTTGTGACAGGGATTGTATTAAAAAGATCTTCTATATTTGAAAAGTTATTCATAAAATAGAGGGATGAAAAATAAATTATTTATTTTTGCAATGATAATTCATGCATAAATAAAAAATGATAAAAAAAATATTGTTTATATTTTTAAAATGGAGTTTTGATTAAATGATAATTCATGCATAAATAAAAAATGAATAAATGATAATTCATGCATATATAACATTTAAAAATAGTCTTTCATGCATAAATAACAATGATAAAAAAAATATTGTTTATATTTTTAAAATGAAGTTTTGATAAAATAATATTTCATGCATAAATAACATTTAATAAAATATTTCATGCATAAATAACATTTAATAAAATTTTAACTAACCCCAATGACTAAAAGAAATGAATTACTATCATTGGTAACATCAAAAAAACACAAAGAAATACAAAAGCTCTTTACTAAAATAAGATCTAATACTATCACTCTTACCAACAATACATTATCTGATCCGTTTAAACAATATTCTATAGTAGAAAAATTATTAAAAAAATACAACTCAAAGTTGTTTATAACTTTTACTAATAAACACGTCATTTTGGGTAGGTCATTTAATAATGAAATTATAGATATGATAAAATTAAAAATAATAAAATATGACAAATCTTTTAAAGGAATAGTATCTGCAGAATGCAATATGAAATATTCTATAATGTTATTAAATATTAATAATGAAAGAATTAGTAATCTACTTATTGATTTACTATCCATGAAGAGTAGTAAAGTATGTATTGATAATATAAAATACACTTGGGTAATATCTCAATATAATAATTTATTAGTTATAAAATATTGTCGTATATTAGAAAATAATGACTTGGAGGATATTGGACCTTCTTTGGAAGTAGAACTAGAAGACAAATATTTTTGTAGTGATGATACATACAAGATAAGTATGGGTAGTATAGAAAAAAATAAAAAGAATGTTATAAAAACAATTTCAATGATGAAGTAGGAATTTTACACATTGATAAACAAGATCTTAGAGAAATTAAAACTCGAAAATATAAAAAATAAAATATTAATAATTATAAAAGTAAAATTTACAATTGTATGTAGTTTAGAAAATAAATGACAATGTTAAAAGACACACTCTTAATTTATTGCATATTTTATAAAACTAAGAATTGTAAATTCTATATTTAGTGTATTTACAAGCTTTTAAATAATTTTTATTAAATGATTTCGCATTTATAATTTACTTTCGAAAATCAAACGCACTATATATTAATTTTGTGATGCTGGTCTAATGCTTAAGATTTTATTTTAGTGATGTAAAATTGATTGCAATTTGCATTAACACAGTATTAGGCACCGACAGCTTAGTGGTCGTGATGCTGACCTATTGCCTAAAATTTTAAATTTCAGCGGTGCCGAATTGTTTAGAACAAAATTTCAAGCACTGACAATGCAAATGTCAATAAATAATTGCCGGTAAAGTCGTACGCCTCGAATAAGGGCTGTAAATGTTCTGTAAGATAGAAAGAGACATACTTCCTGTAGATCGGCAATACATTGCCGTAGCTGAGAAAACATTTGTGTGAAAACTATAGTAAGTAATTGAAGCCAAAGAACCACCTTGGTTAGGTAAAACTCTAGAATCTCGCGTGAAGTGATGAAAATCTACCAAGGCCATAAGGCCCATACCGTTTTGGCGACCACAAGTCCCAGTGAAACCCTGGTCTGATAGAGCATACTCTATCAGTTGTTGGCCCTGTAAATTATCCTTACTGGGGTACTAACTATTCTCCTATGTAGCAAGGCTCTGGTGATAGGCTGGCGCTCAATAATGCGCAAAAGTTGAGATTGAGAAAAGGAAAGTTTTCAAGGTTAAGAACTAATAATATAGTAGTTAATCAGCTAATATAGTAAAATATGTTTGTCGATGAAAGAAAAAAACTAAGTAAACATTGTGTGTTTCTATGCACTAGCTTAAATTCTACAATAAGAATTAAATAATAAACTATTATTATTATTATAATATTAGTTTTACTTATAGTAAAAATTTAACATTTAAGTTAAGCTTTTTTTTAATTGAAAAAAAACGATATACTAAACACTTTTTCAAGCTAAAAAAAAAGTTTGTTGTTTATGCAAACTCTAGAAATTTACAACGTTCTATGAATTTTAAAAGTATAAATAAAAAAAATTAGCATATTTTTATGCACACAGCTTTGATGTTAACAATATTTGGAGTCATAAAATTGTTTAGTTGCAAAGAAATAGATTCAAATAAAGATTTAAAGAATCAACATGAATCTAATTTGATTTATCAATCATTATCGAGAGATCATTTCTGGAGAAGAGAACCTTACTGTAGACCATCATGCGAACCAAGAGTTGTATTTAGAGATAGGTTTAGAAATTATGGAAGAAAGCCAAGATGTGAACCAGAATGTAAACCAATATGTAGACCTAGAATTTCACCAGTTTGTAAACCAGTATGCAAACCTCACAAAAAGCATAGAAAAATATTTAAGCCAAAATGTAAACCAGTATGTGAAGTAAGTTCTGAATCTAGTGATAGTCGATTAGGATGTAGTAGCTCAAGTTCGGAGGAATATCAAGTAGATTGTCGTGAAAAGCTTGAGCCTGTCTGCAAACCAGTTTGCGAATCATTTGATGATGAATATACTATAATGGGACATAATAAGATGGACCATCGTAAAGCTGAACCAGTATGCAAGCCTGTATGTGATTATAAACCAAAAAAGGAAAGAAAACACCGTAGAAAATATAAAAAGCAAGAGAAAAGTGAATGTAGACCAATTTGTGTTTCTAAACCAAAACGCAAATATAAAATACTTAAACCAAGATGCAAACCAGTATGTGAGAAAAAAGTAGATTATGAAAGCAGCAGTAGTTATTCCGATTCCAACGATGAATATTGCACAAATTATGATTATCAATACAAACAATATATAAAACCTATATGTAAACCAGTGTGTGATTCGGAAGAATCAACCTTTAGAATTATGAGCAGGGATAAGTTTCGCCAAAGATATGACCCAGAATGTAGACCAAGATGTGAGCCTAAATGGAAACCTAGATCAGAAGATTTATGTAGACCAATATGTGAACCAGTGTGTGAACCAGACTGTAGGCCAATATGTGATCCTATATTAAAAAGACGAAAACATCATAGAGTAAGAAAAATATTTCAAAGAGATTTTAATGTCATAATAAGACTTATTCGTCAAGTCCTATTACAAGGTTCATTTGAAGTTAATAAATTAGCCAAATTTTTCGCTGAAGAAGTGAAAACAAAGTTATTAGAAGGTCTTACTTTAATTATAAAAAGTACAGCTAACAAAATATTAGAAGATACAAGAAAATTAGAACAAAGAATATCTGACATTATAATAGAAACCAATAGAAATATTTTACAGGAGACTGATGCAGTAATAACAAATACAAACGAAGAAATGCTGGATAGCTTAGTGGAGGAAATTAGAAATGCACAGAGAGCCTATTTATCTGATATTGCTGCATTGCTTGCTGTCACTCCAACACCCGTTACTTTACCATTAGCAACTGTATTAAATATAGTGACAACAAGATTCAGAAATGACACAAACGATGTGCCCGCTGCTTATAAAAAATTAATACAGGCTGAGAGAACTGCAATTGAAAAAATTGTTAAAGACAACAAAAATGATGCTATAAGAGAAATAGTTAAATTGATGAATGAATATGAACAAGTGTTATCAAAACAACTCGGCTCTCTTACAGAAGAAGAAGTAGTGTTTATCAGAAATATAGTTGATCAAAGTGGACGAAAACTTCTAGTAGATCTAGAACATATTCTTTATCAAATTGGAGAAGCAATAATAATTATTCTGAAAGGACGAAACTGTGAATTTCGTCCATTATTTATAGGACTTGAAAATGAAAGAATATTTATTGATAAAGAAGATGATTTAATCTAAATAAATATAATATGTAAAATTATTTAACCTTTTTAATTTTTTCTTCTGCATATTCATAAAATGCTTGTTTTCCAATTTCATTTTTGAAGTTTTCCCATGTTTTTTCAAAAAGTGTTGCTTCTTCTGGTGTGTTATAAGTTAGATGACAATATCCATTATTTTTTTTAAATTCTGAATCATATCTTATACGTATATCTTTTGGTTTTACATTATTCTTTTTTAAAATATTTCTCAATTCAATTATTTTCATTGTTTTATTTATTCTAGAAATGAATATTCTTTTATTATTAATGATTTTATTTTTCATTTTTTCTATTCTTAGTATTTTATGTCCTATTTTTATTTCATTATTAATTTTACAGTATTTTTAAATGTTATAATTGCTTTACCAATGAATTTTCTATCTTTTGTATAATTTAATTTTACTGATTCAATATTACCATATTTTTCAAAATGTTCTTTTATAGTTTCTTCTGTTTCTTTATAGGAGAGATTGTGAATTATAAATGTTTTATTATCTTTTATATTGTTATTTACTTTGTTATTATTATATTTATTAATATCTTTTATATTGTTATATTTATTATTACTGTTATTGATATTGTTAGTAATATCTTTTATATTGTTATATTTATTGTTACTGTTATTGATATTATTATTATTTATTCTATTCACTTTCTCTTTTATATTATTATTAGTACTCACCTCTTTCATTGTAAAAGGGTATATTTATAATTCTTTAATAAGTTTATCTTTTCTTATAAAACAATCTTCTAACCATTTATCAGTATTTTTTATATCTTTAAAATTTATAAATCTTAGATTGTATTTTATTTCTCCTTTCTTACTTGTAAAAAATATTTCCCATAAAGACAAGACATCTTTTTTATTAGTAAAAGTTAAATCTGCAATTTTATAGTCCTCATCTTTGAGTATCTCAGTTAGAAGTTTAAAACCATTTAGCCTGGGATACAATACATTTTCCAGTATAGGAAGATTTCTATTTTTACAAAAGTCTTTTGATTTTTTTATATTCAATTTATTGATTCTTGTACCTTCTGGAAATAAAACAATACTAGCATGAATATTGTTATTTATAAATATTTTTATGGTTGACTTTATTTTATTAAGATCTTTTTTATAATTTCTACTTACTACAATGAATTTTAGTAAGGTTATTATTTGATAAAATATAGGGAAATATTTCATCTGTGATTTTATTAGATATTTCGTAGTACCTTTATTTTTAAATATGTGATTTATAATCATAAAATCCATAGCAGATTGATGATTAGATATTATTAAGTATTTTTTATAATTGTTATTATACTTGTTATTATAATTGTTATTATACTTGTTATTATAATTGTTATCACTTTTTATTGTAAAAGTTAATAGAAAGATTCTTTCACATATTTCCCATAGAAGATAAGAAATATAAGAAGTAATTTCTATAGACCACTTAATATTAATAAGACTGATAATAAATCCAATAGGAATATAAAAAACACAGAGTATAAATAATAAACAGATAAGTGAGAAATAAAATAATTTGGTAAGAATAACACAACTCATTTAAGGGTGGCATATAATTGTATTATTATAATTGTAATACTTTTAATGTGTATTATATTGTATTATATTATTGTAATACTTATATAATTGTATATTGTAGACTATAAGATATAATAATATTACAATTATAATACTACAACATATAAGTAATACAATATATAATACAATAATACAATTATAATGATACAATAATATAAGTATTACAATTATATAAGTACTAAAATATATAAGTATTACAATTATATAAGTACTAAAATATATAAGTACTACAATATATAAATATAAAAAATAAATTATTTTAATAAAATTAATCTTCTCTCTAATTCCTCCTGGAATTCCTTACTTTCTACTATTTTATTGATTCCCTCTTTATTGTCTTCTTTATTACTTTCTTTCTCAAGAATAGAATCAGTCAATTCCTTAACTATCTTACTATGTTTCCACCCAAACTTAACTAATAAATCCCCCATAAGACAAAACTTCTTACCAGGCTTATTACAGTACTTTAATAAACACTCTGGAAACTTGACCCTTTCAGAATTAATATATTCACTTGATATTCCTTCATGACACTCTAATCTTTTTAAAGCTTCTTTCCCTTTATAAAATTTATAAGGAATCATTCCTCTTACAATTCTAAGAAATCTCATACTTGGCAAAACATGATGGAAAGGACCTTTTCTTGGGTTGACACGACACCTCTTATTCATAAAAGATTTGAATTTACTAATATTCCTTTCTAATGGACCAGTGAGTATAGCCCTTTCAGTACATAATACAGTCACTTTATGACCTTCTAATAAATATTTAGCAATTTTACTAGCTAGTTTACCAGCTACGTGATTACTTGCATCTACGATGATATGTTTATGCATTTAGGGGGTAAAAAAAATTGAAAAAAAAAGTGCATAAATGTATTTTGACAAAGAAAATAGTGTGTAATGAATGTATTTTGACAAAGAAATTAGTGTGTAATGAATGTATTTTGACAAAGAAATTAGTGTGTAATGAATGTATTTTGACAAAGAAAATGGTGTGTAATGAATGTATTTTGACAAAGAAAATAGTGTGTAATGAATGTATTTTGACAAAGAAAATAGTGTGTAATGAATGTATTTTGACAAAGAAAATAGTGTGTAATGAATGTATATTGTAGTATAATAATATTAATAGTGGAATGTAATAAATATTAATATACAAGTTTGTAAAGTATTATAATAATATTATTATAATACATACTATATTATATTATAGTGTATTATAATAGTAGTGTAATAACAGTAGTTTAGTATATAATAACAGTAGTTATAAAAATATTTTGTAAAGTATCATAATAACATTACTATAATTACAGTAGTATATAATATAGTTATACTACAATATTAATATCAAATATATTTTCACTTGCAATATAATATGTATTATTATAAAATTATTTTTACCCTCTCTAATGAACTTAGAATCCATTTATAGAGACCTCTTACAAAAAAGAGAAGAGAAATTTGAATACTCTGGTACAATAAAAGGTACTTGTCAAGAATATTGTCCATATTTCGAATATATAGAAAGAACTCTAAGAGGTGATATAAATAAATATGAAAAACATATCCTTATAAAAAAATATAATAGATCATCAGCAGGGAAAAACAAACCCTTTCCTGAAGACTGTAGACCTTTAAATGTGTTATCTGCTGTTTTTGATTATTTACTACAATTCTGTGACTATAGCCTGGAATCCTATAAATTTCTAGAAAACAGGACTAGAGCTATAAGATTGGATATAAGTATACAAGAATTAGAATGTGATAGGACTATTAATATATTAGAGAAAATATGTAGATTATTAATTATTTATTCATATGTTTTGTATGATAATAAAGAATTTGAAGATCATTTGAATTTAGAACAAATTAAAAAGATATTAGGGACTTTATTAGAAATGTATAAGAAAAGAGGATTTTATAATGAAGAATTTATTACTTATTATAAATGTATTACATTTAATAGTACTAATTTTAAATGTAATACATTTGATATTAAGAATATAAATAATTATAATAATAATAATATAACTAATTATAATATAAATAATATAAATAATTATAATATTAGTTTAATTGATGATATAAAATTAGCTTATTGTCAAAATAATTTCTATAAATTCTTTAAATTATCTCGTAAACTTGATTTCTTAACTTATTGTTTATGTCATACCTATTTTGATAAGTGTAGACTAAAAGGTATAGAAATATATTCTAAATGTTTTATAGAGAAAATAGATAGTAGAATTATAAAAAAGAATTTATATTTAACAAATGAAGAATTAATGAGTTTATGCCAAAAAACCAATATAACTCTATTTATGAACAATAATATATATGATATTAATGGCAATATGAATAATAATATAAATATGAATGGCAATATGAATAATAATATAAATATGAATGACTACAGTATAAATAATAAGGATTACAATATGAATAATATGAATGATAATATTAATAATATTAATAATATAAATAATAATATAAATAATAATGGCAATATGAATAATAATATGAATAATAATTATATTAATGAAATAATAATAGATTTTAAAAATAAAAATCTATTCGAAAATGAAACTGTCTTATTTAAAGAAAGGAAAGTTCTTATAATCCCTAATAAATTTATAATCTTGGGTAATATAGATTTTACTATCTTAAAATTTATTATTAAATTATGGACTATAAAATACTTCATAAATGTCCCTTACAAGACTCCCCCTTAGAAATAAAAAGAAAAAAGACAAAATTTAACATTTTTAAAAATAAAAAAGAACAGAAAATGACATCTACAATATTATTATAAAAATATACTCAAAGATATCTTCTATAATTTTCTGTAGGGATATAAAAAAAAGAATACTAGTTTTTGATAAAAAAAGGAAAATGGCTAAAGAAATCTGTCTATTTATTCTAAATTTATATATCTCTAATATAATTAATAGAAATAAAAAAATTAATATTGAATCACCAGTTTTAAATAACATATTATGTTTTATAACTGATGATTCAATATTTTCTGCTATATTTATTAATAATATTAAGAAATCTATATTAATGAAATATAATCCTGTATTTTTACAATATAAAAATATTAATATAAATTTATTATTGAAATATAGAGTAAGTGTATTTGCTATTAATAAAAAATATATAGTAGATATTAATAATAAATATTATATGATTAATAAACTAATAGATATACCACAGAATATGAGTAAAAAAATTAAAGAAATTGATGACGTCATTTTTAATAGTAAAAAAATTATTAAAAATAAATTGGATAATTTATTAGAAAAGAAAAGTAGAATAAAACAGATATCAATATTGACTTATTTAATTAATAATGGTAGGAATCCTGATATTAAAGAGGAGTGGATAGAAAGAATAGATAAAAGAGGACAATTAGAAAATATTGAAGTGTATTATGAGGAAGGATCAAACATGTATTAGATAATATAATGGATTTTATACGACATAAATATAATTATGAGGAAGGATCAAACATGTATTAGATAATTTAATAAATAAAAGAGTTTAGTAATAAATAATATACAATATTAATATAATACGATATTATTATAATACAATATGATACAATATATAATATAATACAATATGATACACAATATATAATATAATACAATATGATACAATATATAATATAATATATATATAATACGATACAATATTATTATAATAAATCTACTATAGTAATTATTATAACTTTATAATACAATATTAATATAATTTAATTGAGAAAACATCTAATTTTAGAATTAGAATCCTCTTGTTTAACTTCTAATTTATTACAAGAAGCATGTTTTAATAAGGCAAAAAAAGACTTCGCTTTTCCTTCCCTTGTAAAATCATTTACAAGATCATTGAAAATAAATTCACTTGGAAGATCATCCAACTTTAAATAATCTATATTGTCATCAGTAAAATCTATATTGTTATCAGTAAAATCAATATTATCATTAATATTGTCATTAAAATTAGTAATTTCATTATTAAGATCATAACTTTCTAACACTGTCAAATCCCTCACTTCTTCAATTGTTACTTTTAACTTTTCATTAAAAAAGCTTGGTATATTAAAATTAAAAAGGTTTTCAAATCTATTTTGTAAAAAGGGGGTTTCCATCTTACTTCTACATATATTTTCTTTATAGTACTTATTATCATATTCAATATCAGAATCTTCTATCTTTTTTCTTTTTACTGGTATATTAAAACTTTTCAAAAGTGTACTTTCTTCATCATCTCTCATTGGTTCTATAGATTCATTTAAATTAGAAGATGGTACAATTATATCAGAAATATAAATATCTTCTTCTTCTTCTACAACTGTCACCTTATTCTTCTCCTTTTTTACTTTTTTAATATTTCCTAATAACATAAGTATTTCATTTGAGTCATCTAATAAGTATTTTATTTGTTTACAATATATTTTTACAATACAAGATAATATTCTTATACTGTTGTAAAAAGAAGTAGTGACTATCAGGTTATTTATATTTAGATTTTTCAAGTCTTGTTTTTTTATAGAATTTTCTTGAATTTTTACATACAGAATTGAGTGCATAAAGAAATGAAGGGGTATGGGAAATTAAAACTGGAAAAATTATCAGTATAGTGTATTAATAATAATCAGTAAATGTAATGATAATAATTAATAGAATGTATTGATAATAATTAATAGAATATATTGATGATAACTAATAGAATGTATTGATAACAATTAGTATAATAAAAAAATTAGTACAATATAATGATATTACAAATACTATTAATACATTCTACTGACAAATATTAATAATTGTTAATAGACATGGTTCTGAAAGCATTCATCCTATTTGGAGATCTATAGTAATAATTTACTTTTTAGATGAATTAATATTGTAAAATATATTACATTTAAGATGATTTAATATTGTAAAATATATTATACTTAAGATGATTTAATATTGTAAAATATATTATACTTAAGATGATTTAATATTGTAAAATATATTATACTTAAGATGATTTAATAGGTTATGCCCCAAAACGCCCAAATTTTTGTTAAATTTTTTCACCTTTAAAAAGTAAAAATAAATATAATAAAAACCTAAACATTTAATTTAATTGTTCCTTTAAACTATGCAGCAGCTCTTTTAATGTAATTATTTGGATGTCATATAAATCCCATAACCTTTTTTTTTCTTTTTTTAATGATCCGCCGGCAATTAACCTATTGAGCTCAATTTCATTTAAAATTTGATCATTTTTTAGTACATTTATTACTTCTGCAAAACTCACATTATTTTTATGTATTAAATTGTTTAACTTAGAATGAAACCCCTCCGCTGCATTGTTTGTTCTTCCTCTTA
This sequence comes from Cotesia chilonis, assembly GCA_018835575.1. NCBI lineage: Eukaryota > Metazoa > Arthropoda > Insecta > Hymenoptera > Braconidae > Cotesia > Cotesia chilonis. The sequence continues at coordinate 173,498 of RJVT01000166.1, forward strand.
ATGTTTTGAATTGAGACCATACTTCTCTACTAAATAATGGCCTTGCACTAGACAACCAGTTTATTTCTATATAATTAAATAAACTCTCAACTGCAGGATTAGTTTCGTTACATAAACTTTTTATGTAAGTCCACGCCTGATCAATTGATTCTTTCGAACAAGCGCAAGAGAAGTAATCATTTGAATTAACTTAGAAAATTGATTATTCTGGTTATAAATATTAACAAGTCTCAAGCCTTGAACACGCCTCCAAATTGCTTGGACAAAATGGAAAAAACAACCCTTTACTTCAGCTGTCGGAAAACACATTTTTATTGCATTTTAGGCTGCAACTTCGAAGTCAATTTGAACAAAAAGATATTTCATGTCTTTCTAGGGACGATGTTAATAAATTAAAAGTGTTAACATATGTCTCTGTTGTTTTATTTGCTAAAAAACAATAAACCAACGGAAAACTTTGTCCATTAAAACTTTCACGTATGATGTAAACCTGATAAAAACTACTAGATGAAGACTTAAAACTCCCATCCATCATTATATGTAAATTTCGAGAAAGCGTAAACCTTCTTAAAAATTCAAAGTCGCATAATATAATGCATTTGTCTCCTTCTAATTCTCTTGTGAGCAAGAAGTTTCTGTCATTAGGCAATTTAAATCCGGCTGAATCATATATACGGGTAAATGGCATATAGTATGACTTCCACCTATAAATAGAAGTTTTCACACTATCAAATGACACAATTCTTGCAGAAGTGTCACTGCCAAATTGATACTTTTCACATAACACTCTAACGGCATCATTATAAAGTTCATTAGCTGATAAAAATGATGACATCATCATTTTTCTCTGCATAATGTTTTTAATTTCTGATTTAGAACAACATCAAAGTCACTATTATGCATATAATGCCAGTTACTTTGAAAAGTTCACGTTAAATTTTGTTGCTCTTGCCTTACACAATGCATGTGAACATTTCCAGTATATTTTGCCATTGTTGCCTTTGTGTCTATAGACAAAATCATCTATCACTAGCACTTGATTCCCTCTCTGGCTTGTGATTCAAAATAAACAATGCATCAGGGAGTTAAAAAATTTTAAAAAATTTTGGACATTTTGGGAAGATACCAAATTAATATTTTAACAAATTTTTATTTTTTTTGTACCCCAATGTCGTTATTAATTTTACAAAATTTCTTATTAGTATTAACAGCTACTTTTAATGAAACTTCAAATACATTAGATTTTACAGAAACACCCGTAACTTGTATTGAAAATGAGGAATCTATTAATCGTAAAATATTTTACATTGGTCTTGCTGATGAAAATATTTATAGCAGTTTAATAGCAAAAGTTATAGAAAAAGTAATTGACTACTCTAATACAATGGATGAAAATTTGAAATTTTTTAATTCTAACGATTCTAAAGATATAACAACAGAATATAGGCGTTATTTACAATTACACGGAACAAATCGGGAAAATGAAGATGATTGTCGCTTTTTTTCTGAAAAAATTTTAGACCGTATTGCGCTAAAAACCCATTTACTACTTTATTTATTAAGTGATAAAAGTCTCAATATTAGATATCCAGATAAAATGTTAAGCTTACAAAATGAATTTTTAGATAGTTTAAAAATAGAATGGAGTTATAAATTCAATGATAAATTGAAAGTTAAGGTATACGATACGGAAAAACTTGAAAAAATATTAAATTCATTAAAATCTTTTGTTGACAAACTTGTAATTGAAGATCACAAAAAAAGGTATCTAAAAAAGTTGTGTAAGTTAAAAAGTAATAAAACTTTTACTACAACTAGAATAGTTAAAGAAAAATAGAGAGAAAAGAAAGTTTAACTAAGTTAAAAAGTAATAAAACTTTTACTACAACTAGAATAGTTAAAGAAAAAATAGAGAGAAAAGAAAGTTTAACAAGTTATACTTTTAAAAATATTTTAATATCTTTAATATTTACTTGTACAATGTTAGGTTTATTTGTTTTGTTCACTTTTGAAAAGATCTATAGAGGAGTACGTTTTTATATAAAAAATATCAAAAAATAGATATAAAAAGAATTTTAAATAAATCTTTTATTTTTACAGGTGTTTTATATATTTAAATAGTACTACTTTATATTAAATATATTATTTATAAAATACATATGCATTTGATGTATGGTAAGTATATTAAATTTATGATTTATATATAATATTAATTGAAGCATTTGTGTTTTTCTTCACTTTGCTTCCGCTGCCGCATCACTTTCTAGCCACTTCTACTATGTTCTTGGTTCCAGATCCTCCCTCGTTGAGTCCCCGCTGGTGTTTAAAGGAGATGCTTTCTAGTGTTTTCTTTATAATTCTCATTTGGATGTATGCTTCGGTACTGGTTGATAAGCTGATGACATTAACATAATTGTTGTGGTATGTTGTCACAATCCCGTCCCATGTCATGACGTATGGTATTATTTGAACCTTGCATTTGTACATTAAGCCTAATTTATTTGCTACAATATCGTACTGTCTCAGTTTTTCCTGTTTTGATTTTTGTAAGTTATCCTGGGAAGTAATTTCTACTTCGATTAGTGTTATTCTTTTGTTTTTCTTGTCCAGGACAAAGATGTTAGGCTTATTATATTGTATTTTTACATCTGTGTTGATCTTTGTATCAACCCTAATTTCTGCGTTATCATTCGCGTTTATATATTAATACATATTAAATTCATTTTCATTAGCAAAGAATCTATTATTAGAATGAGATACAATATAAATAAAACTACTATATAAAAACCTGTTTAGATTATAGAAGCATAGCCTAAATAGTTTTATTTTTATCTTTTCATCAATATAGAAGATGACGCAATTTAATAATGGGTTTATAGAAATAATACTGCAAAAACAACCTAAAATAATACTGACACCTTATTCTAATTTTATTATAGCTTAATATTTCTCATTTTCTACTAGGCATGATCAATAGATTTATTCTTTGAAATAATTACTTACTACACTTACAATTTAGGAGTTAATATAAAACATCGCAAACTAAAAATTAATTTTACAAAATATCTTTCTTATTGATTTAATTTTGAAATTTATTATAATACGTAAAAATTTACAATTTTAGATTTTATTACTAAAAAGAATTACAAGTTGATAGACACTGTTAAATAAGAAAAACATTTTTAAACAATATAAGCTTACAAAAAAATGTGAAAAATAAATGCAGGAAACCTTTTTCTTTTCACATTGCTTTTTACAAAATTAAAAATTTTTGTAAAAAATTTATTATTTTTAACAACCCTTTACAAATTATGACGTAAAAATTAATATATTTTGAATTATTACTTTTAGTACATTTTAGCATACATAGCTTTTAACGTACTAATGTTTTTAATATAACTTTTCATATTCTTGTTGTATTTGCAAATTTTTTTT
>RJVT01000167.1:0-21961 GCA_018835575.1 Cotesia chilonis
CTCCTAAAATAATTGCTTTAAATGCAATTCTGACCACCCAAAATTCTTTCTCGGAAATTTGCTACAAGAAACTTAGTATTTTTATAAGTCTGAAAAATTTGTTTTTATGGAGATATCGGGACTTAAAAAAATTCGAAAATCGGAAATTTCAATTTCGACTTTGATCATACAAAATGGCTTAACTCCTATAATAATTGATCTAAATACAATTTTGACCACTCTAAGTTGTTCCTCGAGAAATTTCCTACAAGAAAACTTGTGTTTAATATGGCTAAAATAAATTTTTTCTCGAAATATCGGGACTTAAACGAAATTCGGAAAATTGGAAATTCAAAATTTCGACTTAAATCATAAAAGGCCACAACTCCTGATATATTGCTCTAAATACAATTATGACTACTCTAAATCTTCCTCGGGAAATTTTCTACAAGAAACTTATTGTTTTATGAGTCTATAAAAAATTTTTTTCCATGAGATATCGGGGACTTGAAGAAATTCGGAAAATTGGAAATTCATAATTCGAATTTGGATCATAACAGTGCCATGACCCAAAAATATAATTGCTCTAATACAATTACTGATGCTCTAAATTGTTTCTCGGGGAATTTTTTACGAGAAACTTAGTATTTTATAAGTCAAAAAATTTTTTTTTTATCAGATATCAGGACTTGAAGAAAATTCGGAAAATCGGAAATTCACAATTTCGACATTGGATCATAAAAGTGGCCATAACTCCTCAAATAATTCCTGTCAATGCAATTTTGACCAAGTTAAATTTTTCCTCGGGTAATTTCCTACAAGAAAATTAGTGTTTTATATGTCTAAAATAACGTATTCCTGGAAATATCGGGACTTAAGTATAATTCGGAAATTTGTAAATTCACACTTTTGACTTTGGATCATAAAAGTGGCCATAACTCCGAAAATAATTGCTCTAAATACGATTCTGACCACTCTGAATTGTTCCTCGTGAAAATATCCAACACGAAACTTCGGATATCAATAATCTAAAAAATTTTTTTGGAAATATCGGGACTTACAGAAAATTCGAAATATTGGAATTTCCTAATTTCGACTTTGGACCATAAAGTGGCCATAACTCCTAAAATAATGCTCAAATGAATTCGGACACCCTGAATTGTTCCTAGGAAAATTTCCTACAAGAAACATTTTGTTTAAAAGTCTAAACAATTTTTTTTTATGAGATGTCGGGACTGAAGAAAATCCGGAAATCACAATTCCGATTGTGGATCGAAAAAGTGGCAATCACTCCTTAAATAATTGCTTTAAATGCAATTCTGACCACCCAAAATTCTTTCTCGGGAAATTTGCTACAAGAAACTTAGTATTTTATAAGTCTGAAAAATTTGTTTTTATGAGATATCGGGACTTAAACAAAATTCGGAAAATCGGAAATTCACAATTTCGACTTTGGATCATAAAAATGGCCTTAACTCCTATAATAATTGATCTAAATACAATTTTGACCACTCTAATTTGTTCCTCGAGAAATTTCCTACAAGAAACTTGTGTTTAATATGGCTAAAATAAATTTTTTCTGGAAATATCGGACTTAACGAAATCGGAAAATTGGAAATTCACATTCGACTTCAAATCATAAAAGTGGCCACAACTCCTGATATAATTGCTCTAATACAATTATGACTACTCTAATCTTTCCTCGGGAAATTTTCTACAAGAAACTTATGTTTTATGAGTCTAAAAAAATTTTTTTCCATGAGATATCGGGACTTGAAGAAAATTCGGAAAATGGAAATTCATAATTCGAATTTGGATCATACAATGGCCATAACTCCAAAAATAATTGCTCTAAATACAATACTGACGCTCTAAATTGTTTTCGGGGAATTTTTTACGAGAAACTTAGTATTTTTATAAGTCAAAAATTTTTTTTTATCAATAATCAGGACTGAAGAAATCGGAAAATCGGAAATTCACAATTTCGACATTGGATCATAAAAGTGGCCATAACTCCTCAAATAATTCCTGTCAATGCAATTTTGACCAAGTTAAATTTTTCCTCGGGTAATTTCCTACAAGAAAATTAGTGTTTTATATGTCTTAAATAACGTATTCCTGGAAATATCGGGACTTAAGTATAATTCGGAAATTTGTAAATTCACACTTTTGGACTTTGGATCATAAAAGTGGCCATAACTCCGAAAATAATTGCTCTAAATACGATTCTGACACTCTGAATTGTCTCGTGAAAATATCCAACACGAAACTTCGGATATCAATAATCTAAAAAATTTTTTTTTTGGAAATATCGGACTTACAGAAATTCGAATATTGGAATTCCTATTTCGACTTTGGACCATAAAAGTGGCCATAACTCCTAAAATAATTGCTCAAATGATATCGGACACCCTGAATTGTTCTAGGAAAATTTCCTACAAGAAACATTTTGTTTTAAAAGTCTAAACAATTTTTTATGATGTCGGGACTTGAAGAAATCCGGAAATTCACAATTCGATTGTGGATCGAAAAAGTGGCAATCACTCCTAAAATAATTGCTTTAAATGCAATTCTGACCACCCAAAATTCTTTCTCGGGAAATTTGCTACAAGAAACTTAGTATTTTATAAGTCTGAAAAATTTGTTTTTATGAGATATCGGGACTTAAACAAAATTCGGAAAATCGGAAATTCACAATTTCGACTTTGGATCATAAAAATGGCCTTAACTCCTATAATAATTGATCTAAATACAATTTTGACCACTCTAAGTTGTTCCTCGAGAAATTTCCTACAAGAAAACTTGTGTTTAATATGGCTAAAATAAATTTTTTCTGGAAATATCGGGACTTAAACGAAATTCGGAAAATTGGAAATTCACATTTCGACTTTAAATCATAAAAGTGCCACAACTCTGATATAATTGCTCTAAATACAATTATACTACTCTAAATCTTTCCTCGGGAAATTTTCTACAAGAAACTTATTGTTTTATGAGTCTAAAAAATTCTTTTTCCATGAGATATCGGACTTAAGAAAATTCGAAAATGGAAATTCAATATTTCGAATTGGATCCATAACAGTGGCCATAACTCAAAATAATTGCTCTAAATACAATACTGACGGCTCTAAATTGTTCCTCGGGGATTTTTTACGAGAACTTAGTATTTTATAAGTCAAAAATTTTTTTTTATCAGATATCAGGACTTGAGAAATTCGGAAAATCGGAAATTCACAATTTCGACATTGGATCATAAAAGTGGCCATAAATCCGAAATAATTGCTCTAAATACATTCTGCTCACTCTAAATTGTTCCTCGAGAAGATTTCCTACAAAAAACTTTGTGTTTTAAAGTCTAAGGAATGTTTTTTATGAGATATCGGGACTTGAATAAAATTCGGAAATTCACAATTTCGACATTGGATCATAAAATGGGCCTTAATCTATAATAATTGATCTAAATACAATTTGACCACTCTAGTTGTTCCTCGGGAAATTTCCTACAGAAACTTGTGTTTGATATCGCTAAAATTACTTTTTTCTGGAATATCGGGACTTAAATGGAAATTCGGAAAATTGAAAATTCACAATTTCGACTTTAAATCATAAAAGTGGCCACAACTCCTGATATAATTGCTCTAAATACAATTATGACTAATCTAAATTGTTCCTCGGGAAATTTCTACGAGAAACCTATTGTTTTATGAGTCTAAATAAAATTAATTTTCAATGAGATATCGGGACTTGAAGAAAATTCGGAAAATTGGAAATTCACAATCTCGAATTTGGATCATAACAGTGGCCATAACCCCAAAATCAATTGCTCTAAATACAATTCTGACTGCTCTAAATTATTCCTCGGGGAATTTTCGACAAGAAACTAAGTATTTTATAAGTCAAAAAATTTTTTTTTATCAGATATCATGACTTGAAGAAAATTCGGAAAATTGGAAATTCACAATTTCGAATTTGGACAATAAAAGTTGCCATAACTCCTAAAATTATCGCTCTAAATACAGGTCTGACCACTCTCAATTCTTGCTCGGCAAATTTCCTACAAGAAACTAAGTATTTTGTGAGTCTAGAAAATTTTTTTTTATGAGATATCGAAACTTGAAGAAAATTCGGAAAATCGGAAATTTCGAATTTCGACTTTGGACCATATAAGTGGCCATAACTCCAAAATATTGCTCTAAAGCAGTTGTACGACTTAAATTGTTGCTCGGAAATTTCTATAAGATACATAGTGTATTAATAGTCTAAAAAAATTTGTTTTATGAGATATCGAGGCTTAACGAAAATTCGAAATTGGAAATTCACAATTCGACTTTGGACCATAAAAGTGGCATAACCCGGATAATGCTCTAAATTCAATTCTACCACCCACAATTCTTCTCGGAAATTCCTACGAGCAACTTAGTATTTTATGAGTCTAAATAATTTGGTTTTATGAGATATCGGGACTTAAACAACATTCGGAAAATCTGAAATTCACAATTCCGATTGTGGATCATAAAAGTGGCCATCACTTATAAAATAATTGCTTTAAATCCAGTTCTGACCACCCAAAATTCTTTCTCGGGAAATTTGCTACAAGAAACTTAGTATTTTATAAGTCTAAAAAATTTGTTTTGATGAGATATCGGGACTTGAAGAAAATTCGGAAAATCGGAAATTTCGAATTTCGACTTTGGACCATATAAGTGGCCATAACTCCCAAAATAATTGCTCTAAAGGCAGTTGTGACGACTTTAAATTGTTGCTCGTGAAATTTCCTATAAGAAACATCGTGTATTAATAGTCTAAAAAATTTGTTTTTATGAGATATCGGGACTTAAACAAGATTCGGAAAATCGGCAATTCACAATTTCGACTGTGGATCATAAAAGTGGCTATCACACCTAAAATAATTGCTCTAAATGCAATTCTGACCACTTTTCATTGTTCCTCGGGAAATTTCCTACTAGAAACTTATTATTTAATAAGTCTGAAAAATTTGTTTTTATGAGATATCGGGACTTAAACCAAATTCGGAAAATCGGAAATTCACAATTCCGATTGTGGATCATAAAAGTGGCCATAACTCCAAAAATAATTGCTGTAAATGCAATTCTGACCACTCTTCGTTGTTCCTCGGGGAATTTCCTACAAGAAATTAAATGTTTATAAGTATAAAATTTTTTTTAGGAGATATCGGGACTTGAATAAAATTCGAAATTCACAATTCGACTTGGATCATAAAAATGGCCTTAACTCCTATAATAATTTGTAACAGGGTAAAATTACCCTAAATCGATAAGTCACCAGATATCGGTAATTAGTCGACTCAGTACTGGCGCGCCTCGATCTTTGGGCCCTTCCTAGATAGTAATTAAGTGGGGTGGGGGGGAAGGTTGGAATAGTTAAGTATACAAGTGCGAAAGACTCCTAGAGTCAGAAGAGGTTGGATCGTCAACTGCACCAGTTGGAAAATTTCGATAACAGGTAATTATTTATTCGCACGTTCGGTTTAGGAACGCTGCGATAAAAACTTTTAAGTTACTTTCGGTTAAGAACAACATTATTCATTTCCTACTGTTACAGGTACGATCAAGTTGATATTTTCGAGACCCGGAGTAAATTTTGGCGAATTTGGACAACTCAGGCCAAGCGAGAAATACCTGGATTTTGGATTCGGAGCCTTTAGATTGTCATCGAGAATCATATTTTCTCAGGTACTGAATTTTACTCCGTGGTAGAAAATTGGACCGCGGTATATACTCGGTCCCTTTTCAACCTCTTCTCATTAAATGAATTTTTATTTATTAATTAATTGTATTATAAGAAAATTTGATAGTTTGAGTTGAGTGATTTTCATGGGGGCATAAACCCGAGAGTCACTCAAATTGACCTTGCGGGAGAAATTATCAAATATAATTCTTCTCGAGAAAATTTAACGAACGAAAATTAATCGAGAAAATTAATTAACATCTGGAGAAGTTATTAAATTAATTATTATTAGTTTATAGAAATTAACTTAATTGAACTGATTAATTTTGTGTTTGTAAAATAATCAGCAAGCGTTTTACTCGAGGAATTTTGGTCGAGCGTCAAAATATTTCTCTGTCGCGATAAATTCTAAATACCCAAGGTCATAGCCAGCCGAGCTATCAATATTCTAATTAACTAAATTGAAGTTTCGACTTCTGTCGATTTCCTAGAATTATAATTTTGCAAGAATTTTATTAAGCATAAATTCACTAAGATTTTTGTTAATTAAAAGTTCACAAGGAATTTTATTAATAATAATTTCATAAGAATTTTGTTTGCTAAAATTTTGCAAGAATTTTGTTAAGAGTAATTTCGCTAAGATTTTTTGTTAAGAATAATTTCACTATTTTAATTATAATTTGCTAAGAATTTTACTATTAATTTTATATGTATTAAGAAATAATTATTGAGATTATTTTTATTGTAAAAATTAATTAATTTAAGCGAAGCCTTCGGAATTAGTAGAGTAAATTTATTGTAAATTAATAATTAATAGTTTAGACATAGTAAATCCAGGAAAATAGTTAAAATAGTGTTGAAAATTTAGCATAGAAAATTCTGGTGAAATTGATTAATTAATTGCTGGAAATTATATATAAGTATTTTGGAATTATTGTTGGAAATTAGTTAGATTAATAGATTTAGTAAAGTAAACTCAAAATCGGTTAATTTTTCCTTGAAAGGATGTTAAGACCTTTTGATTTGGTGAATCATCATTATATTGTTAAGACGAGGAAGTAAATCTGTTAGGAATCTTAATCCGGTGATTCAGGAAAAATTAGCATTTGAAATTTTTGACAGTCATAGCTAGAATAAAGTCAGAATAGAGTTTGGTCGTCAAGCGTTAACATCGTTCAGTTTATTATCACTGTTTAAATAAAGATTTTGTAATTTTGTTCAATTTAGTAATTTTCAATTAATTTAAATTTTTATTTTATCCAATTACATTTATAATTAAAATTATTTCAAGTGTGGGTTATGTGTGTAAAGATTAGAGTGGGTAATGTGTGATAGAGAGTGTTAATAGTGTCAAATTGGCAGTTAGTTAGTTAGTAGACGACCTCTGTGCAATGCTGTATTTGTCCAGAGTGGAGTCGTCTGGTTAGCCGTTGAGTTAGGCTATAGTTGATAAGTTTAGAATTAAGCAACGTGTGTGAGGTAATTCAGTAAAAATTGTCTCAGTTAGACGACCTCAGTGCAATGCTGTATTTGCACCGAGTGAAGAGTCGTCTGGTTAGCCGTTGAGTTAGGCTATAGTTTATAAGCTTAGTTAATTAAGGAGTGTGTGTGTGTGTGTGAATTTAGTAAAAAGTTTCTCATAGTTGAATCTTGTCAATTTTAATTGTTAATAAATCTATAGATAAAATTAATCATTGATTATTTATTCAACAGCACCTTCCTCCACTCTCTCTACCCTAAGATTAGGAATACTCAGCTCTGGACCGGTTCCAGGAACCGCGAGTAAAAATCCTGGTGGCGCCCTTTTTGTTTATAATTTCTAGAGTCAGTTTTTGTTAGTTAATAGTTAAAAAAAGGGGCCAATATGAACGAGTAAAGCCGTTACGAATTGATCTAAATACAATTTTGACCACTCTAAGTTGTTCCTCGGGAAATTTCCTACAAGAAATCTTGTGTTTAATATGGCTAAAATAACTTTTTTCTGGAAATATCGAGACTTAAATGAAATTAGGAAAATTGGAAATTCACAATTTCGACTTTAAATCATAAAAGTGGCGACAACTCCTAGAATAATTGCTCTAAATACAATTATGACTACTCTAAATCGTTCCTCGGGATATTTTCTACAAGAAACTTATTGTTTTATGAGTCTAAAAAAATTTGTTTTCCGTGGGATATCGGGACTTGAAGAAAATTCGGAAAATCGGGAATTCACAATTTCGACTTTTCATCATAAAAGTGGCCATTACTCCTCAAATAATTTCTGTCAATGCAATTCTGACAACTATAAATTGTTCGTCGGGAAATTTCCTACAAGAAACTTAGCTTTTTATATGTCTAAAATAACGTTTTTTCTGGAAATATCGGGACTTAAATAAAATTCGGAAAATTGGAAATTCACAATTTCAAATTTGGATCATAACAGTGGCTATAACTCCAAAAATAATTGCTCTAAAAACAATTCTGATCACTCTTAATTGTTCCTCGGGAGGCTTCCTACAAGAAACTTTGTGTTTTAAAAGTCTAAAAAATGTTTTTTTATGAGATATCGGGACTTGAATTAAATTCGGAAATTCACAATTTCGACTTTGGATCATAAAAATGGCCTTAACTCCTATAATAATTGATCTAAATACAATTTTGACCACTCTAAGTTGTTCCTCGAGAAATTTCCTACAAGAAAACTTGTGTTTAATATGGCTAAAATAAATTTTTTCTCGAAATATCGGGACTTAAACGAAATTCGGAAAATTGGAAATTCACAATTTCGACTTTAAATCATAAAAGTGGCCACAACTCCTGATATAATTGCTCTAAATACAATTATGACTACTCTAAATCTTTCCTCGGGAAATTTTCTACAAGAAACTTATTGTTTTATGAGTCTAAAAAAATTTCTTTTCCATGAAATATCGGGACTTGAAGAAAATTCGGAAAATTGGAAATTCACAATTTCGAATTTGGACCATAACGGTTGCCATAACTCCGAAAATAATTGCTCTAAATACAATTCTGACTGCTCTAAATTGTTCCTCGGGGAATTTTCGACAAGAAACTTAGTATTTTATAAGTCAAAAAATTTTTTTTTATGAGATATCGAGACTTGAAGAAAATTCGGAAAATCGGAAATTCACAATTCCGACATTGGATCATAAAAGTAGCCATCAATCCAGAAATAATTGCTCTAAATACAATTCTGACTACTCTTAGTAGTTCCTCGCGAATTTTTCTACTCGAAACTTCGTGTTTTAGAACTCTAAAAAATTTTTTTTTCGGAAATATCGGGACTTAAAGAAAATTCGAACAATTGGAATTTTCAAAATTTCGACTTTCGACCATAAAAGTTGCCATAACTCCTATAATAATTGCTCTAAAAACAATTCTGATCACTCTAAGTTGTTCCTCGGGAAATTTCCTAAAAGAAAATTAGTATTTAATGAGTCCGATAAATTTTTTTCATGAGATATCGGGACTTAAACGAAATTCGGAAAATTGGAATTTCCAAATTTCGACTTTGGACCATAAAAGTTGCCATAACTCCTAAAATAATCGCTCTAAATACAATTCTGACCACTCTAAATTGTTCCTCAGGAAATTTCCTACAACAAATTTTGTGTTTCAAAAGTTTAAAAAAATTTTTGTTATGAGATATCAGGACTTGAAGAAAATTCGGAAATTCACAATTTCGACTTTGCATCATAAAAGTGGCCATAACTTCTTAAATAATTTTTGTCGATGCAATTTTGACCAAGTTAAATTTTTCCTCGGGTAATTTCCTACAAGAAAATTAGTGTTTTATATGTCTAAAATAACGTATTCCTGGAAATATCGGGACTTAAGTATAATTCGGAAATTTGTAAATTCACACTTTTGACTTTGGATCATAAAAGTGGCCATAACTCCGAAAATAATTGCTCTAAATACGATTCTGACCACTCTGAATTGTTCCTCGTGAAATATCCAACACGAAACTTCGGATATCAATAATCTAAAAAATTTTTTTTTGGAAATATCGGGACTTACAGAAAATTCGAAATATTGGAATTTCCTAATTTCGACTTTGGACCATAAAAGTGGCCATAACTCCTAAAATAATTGCTCAAAATGATATTCGGACCACCCTGAATTGTTCCTAGGAAAATTTCCTACAAGAAACATTTTGTTTTAAAAGTCTAAACAATTTTTTTTTATGAGATGTCGGGACTTGAAGAAAATCCGGAAATTCACAATTCCGATTGTGGATCGAAAAAGTGGCCATCACTCCTAAAATAATTGCTTTAAATGCAATTCTGACCACCCAAAATTCTTTCTCGGGAAATTTGCTACAAGAAACTTAGTATTTTATAAGTCTGAAAAATTTGTTTTTATGAGATATCGGGACTTAAACAAAATTCGGAAAATCGGAAATTCACAATTTCGACTGTGGATCATAAAAGTAGCCATCACACCTAAAATAATTGCTCTAAATGCAATTCTAACCACTTTTCATTGTTCCTCGGGAAATTTCCTACTAGAAACTTATTATTTAATAAGTCTGAAAAATTTGTTCTATGAGATATCGGGACTTGAATAAAATTCGGAAAATTGTAAATTCACAATTTCGACTTTGGATCATAAAAGTGGCCATAACTCGGAAAATAATTGCTGTAAATGCAATTCTGACCACTCTTCGTTGTTCCTCGGGGAATTTCCTACAAGAAATTTAATGTTTATAAGTATAAAAAATTTTTTTTTTTAGGAGATATCGGGACGTGAATAAAATTCGGAAATTCACAATTTCGACTTTGGATCATAAAAATGGCCTTAACTCCTATAATAATTGATCTAAATACAATTTTGACCACTCTAAGTTGTTCCTCGAGAAATTTCCTACAAGAAAACTTGTGTTTAATATAGCTAAAATAAATTTTTTCTGGAAATATCGGGACTTAAACGAAATTCGGAAAATTGGAAATTCACAATTTCGACTTTAAATCATAAAAGTGGCCACAACTCCTGATATAATTGCTCTAAATACAATTATGACTACTCTAAATCTTTCCTCGGGAAATTTTCTACAAGAAACTTATTGTTTTATGAGTCTAAAAAAATTTTTTTTCCATGAGATATCTGGACTTGAAGAAAATTCGGAAAATTGGAAATTCATAATTTCGAATTTGGATCATAACAGTGGCCATAACTCCAAAAATAATTGCTCTAAATACAATACTGACGGCTCTAAATTGTTTCTCGGGGAATTTTTTACGAGAAACTTAGTATTTTATAAGTCAAAAAATTTTTTTTTTATCAGATATCAGGACTTGAAGAAAATTCGGAAAATCGGAAATTCACAATTTCGACATTGGATCATAAAAGTGGCCATAAATCCGAAAATAATTGCTCTAAATACAATTCTGATCACTCTAAATTGTTCCTCGAGAGATTTCCTACAAGAAACTTTGTGTTTTAAAAGTCTAAAGAATGTTTTTTTATGAGATATCGGGACTTGAATAAAATTCGGAAATTCACAATTTCGACTTTGGATCATAAAAATGGCCTTAACTCCTATAATAATTGATCTAAATACAATTTTGACCACTCTAAGTTGTTCCTCGGGAAATTTCCTACAAGAAAACTTGTGTTTGATATCGCTAAAATTACTTTTTTCTGGAAATATCGGGACTTAAATGAAATTCGGAAAATTGAAAATTCACAATTTCGAACTTAATCATATAAAGGCCACAACTCTGATATAATTGCTCTAAATACAATTATGACTAATCTAAATTGTTCCTCGGAAAATTTTCTACGAGAAACCTATTGTTTTATGAGTCTAAAAAAAATTAATTTTCCATGAGATATCGGGACTTGATGAAAATTCGGAAAATCGGAAATTTACAATTTCGACTTTTCATCATAAAAGTGGCCATAACTCCTCAAATAATTTCTGTCGATGCAATTCTGACCACTCTAAATTGTTCGTCGGGAAATTTCCTACGAGAAACTTAGTGTTTTATATGTCTAAAATACCTTTTTTCTGGAAATATCGGGACTTAAATACAATTCGGAAAATTGGAAATTCACAATTTCGAATTTGGATCATAAAAGTGGCTATAACTCCTAATATAATTGCTCTAAATACAAATCTGACAGCTTTAAATTATTCCTCGGGGAATTTCCTACAAGAAACTTATTGTTTTATGAGTCTAAAAAAATTTCTTTTCCATGAGATATCGAGACTTGAAGAAAATTCAGAAAATCGGAAATTCACAATTTCGACTGTTCATCATAAAAGCCCTTACGACCTTGAGCGCACGGTGTTTACATTATGTATACACAGTGGATGCATTGTAAACACACAGTGTATGCATTGCGTATGCACTGTGTATTTGTGCCATCCGTACACCGTGTATACACAATGAATCTACTGTGTTAACACGGTATATACACAATGCATTTACTGCGTTACATTGTGCATATATAGTATTTACACGTGGTTCTAACCATATTATCACATTATTTTAAATCTTCATTTATATATATATATTATTATATATATATATATATATATATATATATATATATATATATATTATATATATTATATAAGTTGCTAAAATCATATCAAGTAAGGAAAGCTAATAAAGGATTTATTTTCTCTTTTTATTTATATTTTGAAAATTACAGTAATTATAATTGAAGTTATAATGATGATAATAGTAATTATAATAATAATTATTACGAATAAAATAGTAAGTCTTTTTTCTTAAAAGTAATGACAGTATTTTTAATTACATCAACGATGAGCTTTTAAAATAAAAATTGAATTTACCTTTTAAAATAAAATTGAATATAAGTTATACTCACATAACAAATTAGTAATGATAGATGACCTTTCAATAATGAAAACTCTTATCAAAGTAGTAATGATATTATTAATGAAATAATATGGTTATCACTTATATGATAATATGCATATTGTTGACAGTACGAACAAAATAAAATTATAACACCAATTACTTTTTTTAAATACTTTGGTATTAAGATCACTTTAGATAATACTAAAATAAAATTTACGTAGTTGCTCGGTGATTCTGTCTTCTTCCAACATTTAGTTGATTCCTGCTCTGCCGAAATAGTTCACTCATCCAAGACCTCAAGTTAATAATATCGTCTTTGCCACCTTCGACGTAAGGTATTTCTTTCTTCTTTGTAAATACATACAAATATCTAAAAAAAAAAAAGTTTATCAATACTGACGTTCATATGAATCAAATCACAATTGTAAATATTTTGTTTTAAAAATAAATAGTCAAATAAATCTTAGTTTTGCATAAAATAAATATTAGTTTAAAAAACTAAAAACACGTTTTATAGTAAACCAAACTAAAAAAAATAGAAAATAAATTTTAATAAATTTAAATTAAGAATAGTGTTAAAAATTTCAATAAATATAAATTAATCAACAAAGTTTGAACGAAATCTGGCCGTTTAAAGTGGGTCAAAATCGCGCCCAAAGAAGTCGGTTACAAACAAACATACAAACATACAAACAAACATACAAACAAACATACAAGTGAAGCTAATAAAAAGCGTGTAAAAACCTCTGATTTTGTATCGATCTGCAGGCGTAGCAAGGATGGCATTCTCATCACCGAGTGGTGGTCTTAGATACATGCGACGCATAATTTCTGGTTTCCACATCATGTGCATTATCGTATCTGCCCGACCTCTCATTGTTCCTTTAAGTATTATTTGCGCCAGGACGTGACTTTCAATTTTAATACCGCTAATAACTGTGAACTGCATAAAAAATAATCAAGTATAAAAATTTAAAAAATTTGCTAAAATTATAATCGTAAATACAGAAAGACCGTTCGACAGCCGAAATGGAAGTAGATTTCATTTTAATAAGAATTTCACAGGACAATATTTTTGGAATATTCAAACCGCAATAACTTTTGGGTGAATCAATCTCATCGAAATTCGATTTTTACAAAACGGGGTGAAAAAAATAACTTCCCGATGTTTGTAAATCGTTGATTTTTTATGAAATCTACTAAAACGAGTGCAATAGCAAATTTCATATTTGGCATAGCGGAATAGGACTTAATTTTAAGAGTACACATATGATATGGTACTTAAATTAAAGCTAATTTAAAGAGCTTTCAGATGCAATTTACAGAGATTCAATAAGTTATCCTATTCCAAAGTTATTCGGGTTAAAAACGTGAAAAAATATGAATTTTATAATTTTGAAAATTTTTAAATCCTGGCATTTCTAAAAAATTTTACGACTACACATATTTATGGTACTCAATTAAAGCTTATTTAAAGAGCTTTCAAATGCATTTTACAGAATTTCAATAAGTTATCCATTCAAAAGTTATTCGAGTAAGAAAGTGAGAAATATGAAATTTTTATGATTTTCAAAATTTTGAAATCCTGGTATTTCTAAATTACTTGACCGATTAAGCTCATCTTCGAACTTGACTTTGGTATTTATCTGTAGAATAAGTATATTGAGTTTGGTAGAGATCCGTTGTAAATTGGCGACGCTATCAGTAGGTATACAGGGGGGGGGTAATACTCAGTCGGTAAAACAGATTTGTGGGTTCGTGTCCATGCTAAGTACCATTTGTCGATATGTGCGACCTGTTTTACCGACAGTTTGAGGATATGGTCGAGGTTTTGCAGGTGGCGCTGGTGGTGAATTCCACCGCCATCTACTATCCGCCATTTTCCCGCCATTTTGAATCCGCCATCTGGTGGCTGCTATCCAACATCTGGTGGTTGCTATTTACCATCTGATGGTTGCTATCCGCCATTTTGAATCTGATTTCCGCCATCTGGTGGCTGCTATCCGCCATTCTGAATCCGCCATTTTGAATTCAAGTTCAACATTTTGAGGTTAGAAAAAAGCATCCTCAACTATTAACCTGCCTTCGGCTCGGCCATAACAGATCAATAGTTCAGGATTACGCATTTGTAGTATGATATATCCATGTTTTATATATTTAAAATGAAGTTATGATAACTGCTTGCGAGAAGGATTTGACGCAACGCCATCTGGTGACAGCTTCTAACTGCGTAGTAGATGACGTCATCAAACAGGTTTTTAGGTAGAGGAGTGAGGGTAACTGCGCAGTTTTCTTTGTTCTATTCCTAACTGCGCAGTAGATGACTCATTCTGTTCTAGAATTTTCTTAATGCGCAGTAGATGACGTCATCAAACAGGTTTTTAGGTAGAGGAGTGGGGGTAACTGCGCAGTATTTTCTGCCTATATAAGCAGCTCGCCGAGAGCGTACTTCACAAAAACGAAGTACATCTCTCATGATTAAACAGTATTCAGTGTTATATAAAATATATAGTGAAGTTCAGTGTTGTGAAGTACGCGAGTATAGTCCAGTGTGCAAAAACTATTGTGTAGTGTACGTAACCTATAAACAGTCACATTACCTTTAAGTGTACATAACCTATAAACAGTGTATATATGTATGTGTATATAACCTATAAACAGTGTGCATAACCTTCAATATTGTGTAAACAGACAGTAGTGAAGTGTGCGTCTTCCCAAGATGACTCAACCTAACCTCATTGAGGCTCTCAAAAACTTGGTGGACACTATTGCTGTCTCATATGCTGATCTGTTGGGAGAGCAGCTCACTGATAATCATCGTCAAAGGTGTTCACGAGTGTGCAATGAAACTATCCAGTACTTCAACACTATATTACTCGATCCTGGAACATCAAGTGAGACGAAGTGTTCAAGCACACATCAACCAACTCAACTGGTTTGCTGATCAGTTCTCCAGACTCGGTAACCAAGTAGTTGGTGGAGATCTCAACCAAGGAGTCAAATGGCAGGACTTGGAGAATGCTTTCGCTGGTAACATCAGACTGGATGTGTTGTCAATCAGCGTCACAAAGATCCAGCATCATTTCTCCAGGCCTCACGGGACATCGTCATCAACAAGGTGCAGAGTGTCTTGAGAGATCTGGCAGGGTTGAAAGTGAATGTGGAATTTTTCTGCACATTCCGGAAACAGCAAGAAGATGTAGAAGAGCGAAAGTCTTTCGTCACCAAAAGCCGTGAGATTCTCCCTGCCACATCTCTTCAGGATTGGTACAGTGAACATGTCCACAATAAATTACTTCAAAGAATTGAAGATTTTGAACATGAGGGTTCCGGATGGAGTCTGCTTGGACCGAACAGCTTGATGGTGACTATGTCAAGATTCACACCAACCCAAGTTGGAAACTCCACCTTCGTCAGATTACCGCAGGATATTATCAGGAAGCATGCGGTTACGAACATCCAGAACAATGATGAGTTCTGCTTCCTGTGGTGTGTCAACGCTGCCTTGCATCCACCAGTATTGGTTCCAGCTGACCCTTCAAGTTATCGTCACTTCAGCAACAGATTAAATTAAAGGTATTCAATTTCCAATTAAACTTAATGACATCCGAAATTTGAAAAAATGAATAACCTTAGCATTAATGTATATGGTATAGAGTCAGAATTCACGGGTAAAAAGTCTGAAAAAAGCACTATTATCCCATTATATTTAAGCAACTTCGAGTCAGAAATACCGACAATACATTTATTAATGATTAAAAAAAGTGTAAATTATACTGATAATTTAGATAATATTGAGTCAGTCTATCACTTTGCATGGATACATAATCTTTCTGGATTAATTAAAAGTCAAATATCTCTAGGTAGACATAGATTATACTTTTGTGATCGTTGTTTGAATCATTTTAAACTTCAAAAATGTTATAAGAACATATATCTGATTGTTTCAAATCTAACAAAGTCCGCATGGACTTTCCGAAAAAAAAAAGTTTTGAAATTCAAAGATTTCAAGTTTAAAGATACTGTACCGTTTGTAGTTTACGCGGATCTTGAATGCACACTCGAACCCCAGGGAGATGATGAAAAAGTTCACAAGCATGTTCCACACAGTATTGCTTACTATGTACATTGCAGCTATGACAATACATTCCAAATTTGAATTAAACCGTTCTCCTGATTGTCAACTGGTTTGTTAAACAATTAGAGTCATTAGCTATGACTTTGAAAAAATTCTAAAGAATCCTATTAAAATGAAACCTTACGAAAGAACAACAAGATAGACACAACCAGGCAACTGTTGTCATATCTGTGAAAAACCTAAACATCTCCTAATGATAAAGTTTATGATCATTGTCACTTCACCGGTAACATAGAAACGCTGCTCATAAATCATGTAACGTTAATTATCAAAAATCTACCATTATCCCAGTTGTCTTTCATAATTTATCCGGTTACGACTCACACTTCATTATTAAATCTCTAGCTACAGTATTTGAAGGTGAAATTTCATTACTACCGATCAATAAAGAGCGTTACATTTCTTTTACAAAATCAGTTAAAAATACTTCGGTCTCTCTAAGATTTATTGATTCATTTAGATTCATGGCTTCCAGTTTAGAGAAATTAGCTTCATACCTCGATGACAAAGACAAACAGATTACGCGACTACACTACCCTGACCCTGATAAATTCAAATTAGCAACACGTAAGGGTGTATTCCCATATGAGTACATTGACAGTATTGATAGACTTGATGAAACAGTGCCTGATCAGGATTCATTTTTTCAAAATTAACCAACTCTCGATTTCTGATAATGATTATGCTTTGCTCAAGTAGTTTGGAATGAGTTTGATATTAGTACTCTCGGTGAATACTCAGACTTACTTGAAGACTGATGTCCTTCTCTTGGCTGATGTCTTTGAAAACTTTAGACGTAGTTGCTTTAAAATACAATTTAGATGCCCTACATTTTTACAGCACCAGGCTTTCAAACGCTGCAATGTTAAAGCATACTGAAGTAGAACTTGAACTGTTAACTGATCCTGAGATGCTCTTTTCATTGAAAAGGGTGTTCGCGGTGGGGTATCGATGTGTGCTAATAGACATGCTGAAGCTAACAACCGGTACATGGGCAAAGATTTTGATTCAAACAACCCTGAAACATACCTGATGTACTACGATGTAAATAATTTGTATGGCGCAGCGATGAGTATGTCTTTACCCAAGGGTAAATTTGAATGGGTTGAAAATGTAGATGATGTAGATCAGTTTTTCAATGATGATGAAAGTGTAGGTTACATCCTTGAAGTAGATCTACACTATCCTGAGAAATTACATGATCTACACAAAGATTACCTTTGCCCTGAACATTTTGTACCACCTGACAGCAAACAACAAAAAACAACAACTCTGTATGATAAGTCTAATTATGTTATTCATTATAAGAATTTGAAACAATGTTTAGATTTAGGTTTAGTTCTTAAGAAAATACATCGAGTCTTGAAATTTGAGCAATCAGACTGGCTCAAGTCATATTGATAAAATACTGAATGCCGAAAGCTTGCAAAAATGAGTTTGAAAAAAATTTTATAAATTAATGAATAATGCGGTTTTCGGAAAGACGATGGAGAATGTAAGGAAGTACAAAGATATATATTTAAGAACAAGTGGCAAGGTCGATACAATGTATCCGATTTAGTATGTAGGCCAAACTTCCACAGCCTTACAATTTTTGATGAGGATATGGTTATAGTTGAACTTAAAAAAGCTAGAGTTTGCTTCAACAAGCCAATCTATGTAGGGTTTAGTATATTAGATTATCTAAAATTTATATCTACGACTTTCACTACAATTATGTGCTTAAAAATTATGTAAATACTCAAAATTATTGTACACCGACACAGATAGTTTAATTTACCAATTTAATGTACCCAACATCTATGAAGACATCAAACGTGATATTTCAAGGTTTGATACCTCCGACTACCCACCGACAATGTCTTCAACATGCCTCTTGTCAATAAAAAGGTTCTGGGGCTCATGAAGGATGAGAACAATGGAAAATCATGTCCGAGTTCGTGGGTCTCAGAGCCAAATTGTATGCCTTCGAAATTCATGATCCTGAGAAGGAAAAAGAAGATAAAGAAACGGGCAAAGGGTATCGGAGGTCAGCCTTGAAGACCATCATGTTTGATGACTTCAAAAATGTCTTTTTGAAAATGTGCTGTTGAAGAAAGAGCAGTACATGATCAAAAGTAAAAAACATCAAGTACAACAATTAAACAAGAGAAACTTGCTCTCAGTTGGGCTGACGATAAACGTCAACTCATTGAGGCAAGCACGATACTGTGCCTTGGGGTTATAAAGGCTCCTTAGATTTTAAGAAAAGAAAATTGTTGAAGATAATAATAATAATAATAAAAGACAAAAAATTTTGTAATATTAAAAAACATGTAAATATAGTTTTAAGGATTTATGTATTAAGGTTTTAAATAAAAACAATGTAAATATAATTTGTGTTTTACATATCAGATTTATTGATCCAACTATTATGTTTAGTATCAAAACCTAGCCATTTAACATAGTATTTATTTCCACGTTTCTAATTACTTTTTCAACAAGATATACATCTGGATATTTGACTTTGCTGAGTTCTTCGTTGTAAAATCCTCCTTCGATTGGATCCTGATAGTCCACGAGCTTGTACGTCGTTGGATTCGTATTCTGCACCGACTTGATGTGAAGATTTCTGTTGTCCAGTTTGGTGTGTATCCTTTGTCAAAAATGCTTGTACTTGCTGATTCGGACTTTGTCTCCAACTTTAACTTCTGCTTCGATTTGGTTTTCAGTGGTTGATATATTTTTCCAATAGTTGTTTCTCCTGAGCAGCGGTAACATCAACAGGTTTCATTTTGATGGTACTGTGTTTGGTGTTGTTGTAAGTATTCACCAAGTCATCAAGTATATCGGTCCACTTGTAGCTGCCACGAGCTGTGAATTCGCCACATTTTATCTTAAGTGTTCTATTGAAACGTTCACATATGGATGCTTTGAGATTGCTGAATGTTGAGTAAAGATTTATCTTGTGCTGCTTCATCAGATCTTTGAATTCTTTGTTGTAGAACTCTTTACCCTGATCAACATGGAGATTCTTAGGGATACGACCTTGCTGGAGTACAGACTTCATAGCACTAGTAACATCCACACCACTTTTAGACTTAATTGGAACTGCCCAGGCATACTTTGAAAATATATCTATGATTGTAAGCAGATACTTGTATCCTTTATTGACTGTTGCATATGGAATCATCTCAACCAAGTCAGCTTGCCAAGTCTCATCGAGACCTCGGATGTCAACATGACGACGTTTAAGTTCCTGCGAGCTGGTTTGTGAAGCTCTTCAGCTATCACTGTCTTTTTGTCGTTCATTGAGTTTCTCAGTGAGATATTTGATATTATTTTGGTGAGAGGAAAGTACTGCTTTAACTTCCTCAATAGACGTCTGCAAATTTCCACAGCAGCCTTCAGTATTACTATTTCAGAGTGTAAATGTGAAATAATCTCTTTCTGTTCACTGTCTATACTTTTATTCAGTTCAGACATCTGTCTCAGTACAAACTGCACTGTCGCCGCATCATGTTCATTTGAAGGATTACCGAGATTGCACAGCCTTTTATTCTCAATGTTATAGTTTCCATCAGAAGTTACATTGAAACCTCTACCAGCAGGGCCTCGTTGACCTGACTTATCATTGTCCAGTGGACGTCCAAATATATCGATGCTCATGGTTGTGAACACTTTGACTGTCAGCGTGCAATGATTTAATTTTCCAGAAGCTTTTAATATATAACTCCAGCCTCCCTAAGCTCTTCAATAATTGACATGATTTCATTCGTGTGACTTGGATTTCCAGCAGCTTGAGATGCCATAAGTAGTCGCAAACGATCAACTAGTTCATTTGGATCATCCCAGTAAACATAGTCCATTGGTAATCTCTGTTTTCTTGCAATCATATATTTTGGTAACCCTCTACCGAACTTGGTGATAAAATCAGCAATGTATTTATTGAACTTGATTGTTGTATCTTCATAAATAGTACGATTTGGATCATAATTTTTCCTATGAGCGTTGGTATGTTGAATTATGTCCAAGTACTTTTTCTTATCATCTGGGGTGATGAGTGCATCCTCTGGTGATTTTCTAAATAATAATTCCAACAACCCAGGAGTTATTGGATAATTTTTTTCTTTGACAGTTATTGTATCATTTGCAAATGAAATAGGTGAATCACCCATATGCATTTCACCACGTTTTCTGCGTACACCATATCTCATATCATTATCTTTATGTTTTTTACTTAAACGTTGTAGATAATTAGTGAGAAGAGGATTTCTACGAGCTGGAGTACTTGTTGATGGTGGTGGCTGAGTAATAGCAAGTGCTGTATTCTCAAATGAACTTTCATCATCTGTTATTAAACTGTTGTATACTTCTGGATCATCATACAAAGATTTTTCAACCTCTTGTTTTTCAACCTGTGGTTTTTCTTCTTTTTTAATATTTTCTCCTTTCAACTTTGAAGATTCAACTATACTCTGAAGTGGTGTGACAATAGGCTTGAACATTTCCTCCATGCTTTCTCAGCTGTATCTTTACCCAACTTCAACATCTTGTGCTTCGTCGGATGGCATCACTGGCTTGGATATCTGATGCAGAATATCCTTCTGCTTTGATATTTCTTCAGGCTTCATGTTGACAGGTTAAAGTCTACAGCATGTATGACTATCACACTCTAAAGTACCTCAATTTATACTAATGAAGCAGTCGAATCCTTTGCGATACCTACCACTGTTCAATTCACTGTCTTTATCTATTACCACAAACCCATATTTATTCCAACATGCCGAGCATAAATCTCTGAATGAGTTGTACGACATATCTGTATTGACATGATCATTATAAATATGCTTCAGATTCATTTCATCTTGACGGAATAGCACGAGAAAGTTTGCGTTATCTCTAATCAGATGCTTAGGTATTCGTGTATAAGTTTGACAGAGATAGAAGCTGTCTACATCCTTGTGTCGACCCATGCAGAAAAAAGCCTTGATGTGATCTTGTTTTTCACAAGCAACATCATCAAATATCATCAGGGAGTTAGGTTTAGCATCTTCAGGCTTGATTACAGCTCATGTTCACTGAATGTGAAGAATCCAATACCATCAATCTGTTTAAGCAGCGTCTCCAGGAACTGATACTTTGGTTGGTTAAGAGACTTTGAGTAAAGATATATATTCTCAAACCTCAAACCGTTTGGATGTACAATAAGAGATAGAAGCATTCGTCTTTCCACAGTTTGATGGTCCACAAAATATGCACGTACTGTATGGAGCAAATCACCATGCGTTTGAGTTTCTCACACCGGTCCCTTGAA